>JANAVB010025534.1:0-64378 GCA_029216955.1 Iris pallida
AGAAGCCAAAATCAAGCGGTTCAAAAGACAAAATTGGGTAGAATTGAATTCCCCACAACATGAACCATTAGTTTTCGAAAATAACCAAGTTTAAGAGATCAAAACAAAAAGAAAAGAAAAAGTTAAACCTTAGATCTACAAAATATAAACTTCAAAACCAAAATCTTCAAGTTCTAAAGAGTCTTAGAATCAAGCAAGGAAGACAATGGAACAATAAAACTTGAGATCCATCATGAAGCAAGTTGCACTTGTCTAGGGCTTGGTAGGTGGGAGGAGTAATGAAGAAGAAGAAGAAGTAAATGGAATTAATGAGAGGAGAGAGGAGTTTGGTAAATATACCAAGCCAACTCATCTCAACCCAACCAAAAACCAAACCAAACCAAACCAAGCCAAGTTAACATGCCATGATGAACCAAGGTAAACCAAACAAAGTCAAGATTAAACCAAGACTAGGCTAAGTAAGACAAGTCAAAATACAGGTCACCTGACAAATGTCAGAAATTCGTATACGTATACTAAAAATACGTATAACGGTAAACGGGAGTGACATAGGCGATTTGAGACAAAGATGTGCACGTACACTATATTTATCAATATGATATGGCTAACAATATTTGTCGAATGGATATGAGATTAGACACAATTATGTTTCCATTGTTGCTCATAAATATTTTACCGCTTAATCTTGCCACAAAACTGATCCTAAGGCAATAATAGAAAGATCACCAAATAATCTGCATGCTTCACTAATTACTTAGTGTTGGTTTAGGCGAGTGGGTCTTGATCAGTACAGCAAGGACGAAAGCACTAATCTTCTACTAGTTTGCCTACAGGTGTCACGCCCCAGTAACGAAATACTGAGACGGACTAGGCCAGCTACTCCATATGAGGTATAAACGTCATACAGCGATCGTGGCTGTTAAGAGATAAGGGGGTACATTCTACAATCAAGTCTCCTTTGGTCTCACAGAGCATCTATGTCTCAATCAATCAAAACAAGAAGCAGTAAATAATGATCATATAAGACAAAGCAGTAAGGCGTCCCCGACGCTTTATCAAAATGATTCATGAGCCTAGCTATACAAAATGATCAGCTACTATCGAGAGTCAATAGTACATAACCGTACTCAGCTGCAGTCTGATTTAATTACAATTATAGAAAGGAAACTAGTGTCCAGAACTACCGGCTAAACAAGTGCCGGTGGCTAAATGCCAAGTACAAAATAGAAGATATCAGAGCGGAGAAGAAGAAACACACTCATGGTCCCTGGCGTCCATACTCCTGGTGTGCACCATTGTTCGGGTAGAAGGCTGGATCCTCTGGAGCTGCTACGAGATCTGGCCAAACAAAACCAGCGGGATCAGGCCCTGAATAGCAAGTACCACAAGGGAGCACAAAAGAGTGAAATAAAACCCAATGAGTAAAATATGACCTGATTCATGAGTTATAGGCTTATACCATATCATCGAGATAATACGACACCCTTACAACCAAACAAGGACAAACGGTGCCAATATCGTGCCGAGATAAGATATACCGTATAACCATGGGCAGATGAAGGGCTTCTGATCGCGACTTCGGTCCATAGCCTATCGCAGCACAATAGCCCAACCCAACAACCAAATAAGGATATGGGTTGGACCACGCACCACGATAGTCCATGTTACTCAGTTGCTAACAGAAGAAAACATATCACAAAACAAGTCAGCTTACAAGTGGCCAATCAATCCTACGACTTTCTATGATTTGCCTGGGTTATCCCAGTAATGCAAATATAGGAATCCTTAGTTCGTGTCAACCCAGCAGGGCTAGCCAAACCAAATAATATACATATACACATAGCACTTTGATTATGCATCGGTCCCCCGTAAGGCCACCGTGCTAAAATATAACACATAGCACGTAGTTGTCGGATATAGTCAACCACTATAGGCGGATGAAACTGTATTCGTGGCAGCCAACCCGACACGTCAGGACAGGACCTGGGGTGGCCAGTATGGCACGATCTCGGGATTCTTCCCACCCAATGCATCTACCAATTTGAGTTGCTTAGATTAACCCCATCTTGATAATGGAATTACATGTCGTAGTCACATGGTCATCCTCCTGTATGTCGTACCATAGTACGTGTACCCTAAGTCTGAATCCACATCGGCCCGATCTAGATCCATGCTTAGTGTAATGCTTCAAACAACAATCAACATACTACGACACTATTACTGACCAATTACCATGACTGTACTGGAAGGTACATGTATTGACATATAACACGAACGATCACTTGGCATGTAGAGTCACACCTCAGTGTACTCATTAAATGGCACCGCAGTGCATACTAATATTGTATCTCAATACACACTTAGAACATGTACCAGCACGTATACAGGTAATCAGGTCAGGAACATGGCCAAGTTAGGAAGTCACTCGGATTCCTCGTGACATAAAAGTCATATATAAATTCTGGTTAAAGTGAGACATGAGGGCCCTTGAAGCCAATACAAAGATCTACAACTTTCATGTTGGGAGTTGGGAGAAATTCTGGCTACAAATCAGTCAATTAGGACATAAAATAGCCAAAATAGGCACTATACGGCACTATTCAAGCCATGCGGCACTATTTATCCTGCGGTACTATTTATCTCATGCGGTTGCGACACTATTCATTCCATGCGGCTGCGGCACTATTCATTCCTGCGGTTATGGCACTATTCATCTCATGCGACTGCGACACTATTCATTCCTGCGGCTGCGGTACTATTCATGCTCATGCGTGTGGCACTATTCATGCGGCTGCGGTACTATTCATGCTCATGCGGCTGCGGCACTATTCATTCTCATGCGGCTACGGCACTATTCATGCGGCTGCAGTACTATTCATGCTCATGCAGCTGCGGTACTATTTATGCGGCTGCGGTACTATTCATGTTCATGTGGTTGCGGTACTATTCATACGGCTACGGTATTATTCATGCTCATGCGGCTGTGGTACTATTCATTCCTGCGGCTGTGGCACTATTCATTCCTACGGCTGCTGTACTATTCATTCATGTGGCTGTGGCACTATTCATGCAGCTGCGATACTATTCATGCGGCACTATTCATCGTCCCTGCCAAAGTCAGGACAGATGAACATAGAAATGGCCAAAATGCTTTTGGCCATAACTTACTCAAAACAAGTCAAAATCTAACTTTTCATAGATCAAAATTGGGTGGAATTGAATTCCCTACAACATATGACCATTAATTTTCAAAAATAACCAAGTTTGATAGATCAAAACCATGGAAATTCATAGAACCCTAGTTTTAGAAACTTAGAGCTACACAAAACTAGCCATTAAAATCAAAAACTCCAAGAACTAAACTTGTAGAGGATGATGAGAAGAACAATATAGACAAATTATTTCAAAGAAAAATCAAGAAATGAAAATGCAAGAATCTCTCCATTTGGTGCAAGATGTACTTGTCTATTGGTTGGGAGGAAAAGAAATGAAAAAAGTGAATGAGGAGAGAGAATGAGGAAGAGAATATATATAGGGGTTGGCTTAAGAAAATCCTAAGCCCTAAACATGCTCTAACCATGTGACTAATAACATGTTAATTGCTACATGATATAACTAAATAAATTAATTAAGTAAAATCCTAACCACAACACGGTTCAGAAATTTTATTATCGAAATAGTGAACCACGTCTACAACCAAACAAGGACAAGGGGTGGCACACTAATCCGCGACAAAATACTGTTCCATGCCATGGCCAGTTACAAATATATGATACATACAATCAAGATACAGGTGCCAGGTACCATATACAAAAAAATAAAAATTACGTATTCCGGAAATGGGGAGTGACGTGTCACGACCCGCACCCTGAAGAAGGGCACGAGCACGTGGTTACGTCCAGCCTATGCCGCAGAATCGGGCGGTAGAATGCTGTATAGGGTCTGTAAATACTATGACTAAAATAGATATATGTACCTGTACAGTATATACACTCCGAATAGAGGTGACATAGCAATACAGTCTCAATCACATAATCAAAACTAAGGTAGATAGCATAAAATGAGATGATAGATAAAACAGGAAACGATTCCAAAATCCATAAGTCAGAGCTAACACAACATCCAGGGTCTCAGAAATATAAGTATAAGATACTACAAACTTAAATGAACTAGCTGGCTCGCAGGCCAGGCAAACCTAACTAAACTATGCTACTCAGGGTGAGCAAAGTCCAGTGGCTCTACCAATAAGCCACGGTCTAAATCTAGTCCATCAGACTCAACCCCATAGTAGGTCGGGCAGTCAGTCTCAGAGTCATCTGTAAAATTTGTCAACGGTATCCTGTCAGGAAAATGAGCAAGTACAAACACCAACAGCAGTTCCATATGAATTGAGGAATACTATAAGAGACATCAATAATGAAATACAAGACAAAAGATATATGCGACTTGGGAACTATTTGAAATTCGAGTTACAACCCTTGAACCAAACGAGGACCGGAGTTGTAACCCTTCTTTCAAACAGAACTTAGTCTCAAATCATGGTAAAGTATAAAAGACAGGTAGAGCATGTGAGAAATGAATCATAGCATGGTGAAAGTACAGTAAGTAAAGGTGAACTAGAAATATAAGATATGACAATAAATGTAAAAAGGTGATTTGAATTATTAGAACGATATGTGATCGGCCAGGAAAGCAAGAGATGGTTATCCACATGGCCCGACAATCCGCGGTGTACTCAACGGAGAATCATGCCGTCCAACCTGGATAACTGGTAATGGGGTGTCTGCTATACCCTACGTGAAGTGAGGGTTGCGCTAGCAAAATATAGTTACAGGAAGGCTTGATCACATAACCCCTAATAATTCCCCCATCTCCGAATAGTATCACGGATCCTGACATGGCACGTCATGACACGGGGTTCAAGAGCAGGGGGCCAGCCCACTCCCAAATCAGTGTCTATATAAGTACAGGAATACAGGAATATCACATACTCATATACCAAGGGAGTCTAGGAATAATATCTCATGACAGAATTCGACGTATACTAGTCCGTGAACCGTCGTGTCAGGAATCAAATAAATCACTACGACTGAATCGGATATAATAGATATCAAGACAATAAAAACTATCAGTGAATATACTCGCCTGTGGTCCTGAGCTGATAGGGTGAACAGACGCTCAGAGTGATCACAGACCTAAAATAAGATACTATGAGTCAAACAGGGCTTAACACTGAAAAAGGAAACTAATATAATCCATGAATGCAAGTCTAAGTTAAAACTAGGTCAATCTAGGTCAAACTGAGTCATACTAGGTCATACTGGTTCATACTAGGCCATACTAGGTTACTGGAAGTCATTCCAAGTCAAACTTGGTCAATCGGGGTCAAAGGTTGACTTACAGTTGACTTTTGGTCAAAAAGTCAACTCTGGTCAACTCTGGTCAACTCTGGGTCAATCCTAGGTCAACCCTAGGTCAAACTAGTCTAATGTTGACCAACTATTGACTTTCAGTCAACTGGTCAACTCTGGATTGGTTTCGGTCAAATCGGGTCGTTTAAAGACTAAGTTTGACTCTCGGTTGACTTTTGTTGACTTTTGGTCAAAAAGGTCAACCGACGTCAAAACTAGTCTATGAGCACCATATTTGATCATTACAAACCACGAAAATCAAGTTCTAACCATATCTTAGACTTCTAACACCAATATCCTATTTCTAGGCAAAACTAGTATTTACCCTTCTAGGGTAAATCCCGATACCTTGCCCAATACCAAGGAAACTCCGTAAATACCCATGGTACTAACCTAGGCTCCTTAGGGTAGCTAGATATCAACCTATCTAGGGTTTACCTACCAAGGAAAATGGGTATCCTAGGTATCTAGGCTATGTTAGGATACGGGGTATTGATTTACCCTATTACCTTAACTATATCATGAATTTTATCCCTACTCTACCACACCCATCTACACCACTCACTGTCATGATACACTCCTATATTTATCATACCCATAGGCTCTCCTATAGGTTTCCTAATAGTTTAGATATAGGCTATACTATAGGATACTAGTTTCACTCATAAGCCCTCACACACACAACATCTCACAAAAACACACACACACAAGGCTAATGTGTGGATTGATTTGATGGGTTTGTGGACTGAAATTGGTAGGTATAAGGGCTGTTATTTAGTGGTGTTTAGGGACTGAAATGGTGGCAAGAATGTGGGCTGTTCTTGAGTATGTATGGGCTGGAAATATGAAGTATTGGGACAGCTACATATGTATTAAATGTGGACTGTTATCGAGTGTCTTGGACAGTCCAAGTAGGGACTGTTTTATGTCAAAACAGGGCAGCAACTATAGGGAAAAAATCTGGGAACAAGGGACAGCCATTAAGGCTTGTGGGGACAACCATGAATGGCTAAAAACTGGACTGAATTGTGGCCATTGGGACTGTCCAAGTGACGACTGAAATAATGGAAAAAAAAGGACTGAACTGGAGTCTAAAGGACAACCATTTATATGGTAAATCTGGACAGACCTGGAGGAAAGGGGATGGCCATCAAATGGCTAAAATCCTGGACTGTTTGGGCTGTCCTGTGCAGTCCAAGGGGACAGCCAAGTTGGGTTTAGGACAGTGGTCCCCTTTTCCTTCTAATCATTCACAAACTCATCCCAAACTCTATATCCTCTCACATTCCCTTCTCAACATTTAAGCAAACACAACACCTACACTAACATACACACATACAAACACTCAAGCTCTTCTCTTGGCCGAACCTGTCAAGTCCCCTCCCCACACAACACAAACTCCACACCACAATGTATACACTAATATATATATAAGCCATATATAATATATATATATATATTATATATATCTATATATATATATTTTTTTTTATATATATCTATATATATAATATATATATATATATATTTTTTTTTTTTTAAATATATATATATATATTATATAATATATATATATATATAATATATATATATATATAGAGAGAGAGAGAGAGAGAGAGAGAGAGAGAGAATGATATATAGAGAGAGAATGATATATATATATAACCTTATATATATACAAATAGATTATAGGAAATGATACATAGGAGAAATCATTCCTAAACAAGGCAAAAATCTGGAATAATATAGAACACACCCAAAATCAATGCACAAACAATATTCATGTGTCCAAATAGGGGGTTTTCCTATTAGGACACGATCCTACATATTGGACACCTCTAAAAATGTCCAAATGGACACAAAATAGTCTCTAATGAGACACAACCATGGAACATTCCTATGGGTTCCTAACCATTCTATATGAAATGAAAACTATTTAGAGAAGGGTTTTACCTATTTGGAGATGGAACAATGGTGGAGCTCTCAAAATGGAAGAACCTTTGGAGAAGAAGAAGAAGAAATGGATGAGAACAAGTGAAGTGACTTTCTCTCTCCTCCACCCCTACATGTGGTCGGCCAAGACAAGCTCCAAACCCCCTTTTTTACTATTTACAAGTTTGCCCCTCTATTGTTTTATTAGCTCATTACAAGTTTGCTTAGGGTTTGGGGGTTAAAAATATAAATCTAATGTTCTAATTAGGTCTAACCTAATCCATGGGGTCATGACTAATCCCTCTAACTTTTTATGGTAATATTGTGGGCCATGGCTAACTAGTGTGTGGGCCCGCTAAGGTCAAAACTACCCCGGGTCCCCGAAACAAGTCAAAACATGTCGGAATGAGTTGAAATTCGAACCCGACTCAAATAACCCCAAAATAATACCAATAATAAATAAATAATTCCAAAATAATTTTTAAAGTGGAAAATTACCAAAATACCTCTGTTCGTGAAAACTGGGGGTGACAAATCTATCCACCTTAAAAAAAATTTTGTCCTCAAAATTAAAACAAACATACAATGAATCACAATGCAGAAACATAATTTATACCTCAGGGCTCGAAGAGATAAGGGAAATGCTCCTGCATGTCGTCCTCTCTCTCCCAGGTAGACTCACCTGGAGAGTGATGCCTCCATGCAACGCAAACCAAGGGTATAACCTGGTTCCGGAGCACCTTCTCCCTACGATCCAGAATCTCAACTGGCTGCTCTGGATAGTGAAGAGTAGGCCCCACCTCGATCGCTGAATGATCCAATACATGGCTGGGGTCCGTCACGTACCGTCTCAGCTGTGACACATGGAACACGTTGTGTACCCCTTCTAGCGTAGGCGGCAAGTCTAGCCGGTAAGCTACTGCACCGACCCTCTCAAGAATGGTGAAAGGTCCGATGTAGCGCGGACTAAGCTTCCCGCCCCTGCCAAAGCGAATCGTGCCCCGTGTCGGAGAAATCTTTAGGAACACCAATGCGCCAGCCTAGACATAAAACAAACTCAGCACACAGGATAGACAAATCACAAACATTCACAAACATGAACTAAAACTAACCTCGAACTCTAACGGTCTTCGGTGGCTATCGGCCCAATGCCGCTGCCTATCCTGAGCTACCCGAAGTCTGTCACTAATCACCCTGACCTTTTCAGCTGCATCCACCACTATCTCTGGTCCAAGCAGTACCCTCTCGCCAATATCGTCCCATGATAAGGGAGTACGGCATCTCCATCCATATAGAGCCTCGAATGGCGACATCTCTATACTGGCCTGGTAGCTGTTGTTGTAAGCAAACTCTAACAGGTGAAGATGATCCTCCCAAGAACCCCCGAGATCTAGCATACACGTGCGAAGCATATCCTCCAAAGTCTGGATAGTCCTCTCCGACTGCCCGTGTGTCTGGGGATGATAAGCAGTACTGAACTTGAGCGAGGTGCCCAAGCTAGCATGTAAACTCCTCCAGAAGTGGGAAGTGAAACGGCTATCCCGATCTGAAACTATGCTCACAGGAACCCCATGCAATCGCACGATCTGACGAACATACAGCTCTGCCAACCTCTCCGTAGACAATCCCACCTTGAAAGGCAAAAAGTGGGCTGATTTGGTCAATCTATCAACTGTGACCCAAATTGCGTTTTTTTTCTCCTAGAGATCGTGGAAGTCCGGACACAAAGTCCATGGCGATGTGCTCCCACTTCCACTCAGGAATGGGTAGTGGCTGTAGCAATCCACCAGGCCTCTGTCTCTCGGCCTTCACCTGCTGACAAACCAAGCAGCGAGATACGAACTGAGCCACCTCGCGCTTCATGCCGTACCACCAAACGTGCTATCTCAGATCTCTGTACATCTTGTTGGCACCAGGATGCATAGAGTACTGAGAGCGATAAGCCTCCTGAAGAACCTTCTCCCGAAGCTCTCCACTCGGAACGCACAGTCTAGCACCGTGCCGCAGCGACCCATCTTCGGCAATGGAGAAATCATCAAGAAACCCTGCCTACACCTGCTCCCTGATGTACCTCAGGGCAACATCATCAAACTGCGCTGATCTGACCCTGTCCATCAACTCAGACTGAATTTGTAAACCCCACATCTGTACCTCCATGCCTGGAATAATCACCTCGATTCCCAAACTATCCAGGTCGGCCAGAAGATGACGGTCTGATGTCAGATACATAGCCACTGGATACCTGCTCAAGGCATCTGCGACTACGTTGGCCTTCTCTGGATGGTACTGCAAGGCGATATCAAAATCCTTCATCAGCTCTAGCCAACGTCTCTGCCTCATATTCAGCTCCTTCTGAGTGAACACGTACTTCAAGCTCTTGTGTTCAGTAAAGATCTCAACCCGCTCTCCGTACAGATAGTGTTTCTACAACTTCAGGGCAAAGATGACAGCGGCTAACTCCAGATCGTGAGTCGGGTAGTTCTTCTCATGAGGAGGTAACTGCCTAGATGCATATGCAATCACCTTCCCGTGCTGCTGAAGTACACAACCCAGACCCCAACCAGAAGCGTCGCTGTAAATCAAGAAACCACCGGTCCCAGACGGTAATGTCAAGATCGGAGCTGATGTCAACCTCTTCTTCAGCTCATCGAAGGCGGCCTGACACTCCTCAGTCCAGACGAACTCCACGTCCATCCTGGTGAGTCTAGTCATCGGCTCCGCGATCCGCAAGAAATCCTGGACGAACTTCCGATAGTAGCCCGCCAATCCCAGAAAGCTTCGAATCTCGGCAACTGTACTGGGTGTAGACCAAGACTCTACCGCAACAATCTTCTTCTGGTCTACTGAGATCCCGTGCTCGGTCACAACATGACCCAGGAACTCGACCTGGTCCAGGAAAAACTCACACTTCGACAACTTTCCATACAACTGCTCCTTTCTCAAGGTCTCGAGCACAATCCTCAGATGCTCCTCGTGCTCCTCCGGCGTCTTTGAGTAAACCAGGATGTCGTCTATGAAGACCACCACGAACTTGTCAAGGTACTGATGGAATACCTTGTTCATCAAGTTTATGAACACAGCTGGGGCGTTGGTCAACCCAAATGGCATCACTATGAACTCGTACTGGCCGTACCGAGTCCGAAAAGCTGTCTTCGAAACGTCTTCCTTCTTCACCTTCAGCTGATGATAGTCGGATCCCAGATCTATCTTCGAAAACACCTTGGCGCCGCTCAACTGATCGAACAAGTCGTCGATCCTCGGTAATGGGTACTTATTCTTGATAGTAAGGTTGTTGAGCGCCCTGTAATCGATACACATACGTATCGCACCATCCTTCTTCGGCATAAACAGGACTGGCGCTCCCCAAGGCGATAAACTGGATCTAATGAATCCCTTGTCCTGCAGCTCGTCGACCTGCTTCTTCAGCTTCGCTAACTCGCTGTTGTTGACTCTATAGACGTGCTACGAAATGGGCTCAGCACCTGGCACTAGGTCTATAGAGAACTCAACGTCTCTATCCGGCGGCATCCCCGGCAACTCCTCGGGAAAAACATCCATGAAATCAGCAATCAATGGATACGGCAATGCCTGCCCCGCCAGTAAAGCTCCGCAGAACCCATCTACCGGCTCAGCTGCTCCTCTGGAAAACACAACCTCTGGCTCTCCCGACGGCCTAAACAAAATCCTACCACCTCTACAATCTATAGTAGCATGGTGCATGCTCAACCAATCCATTTCGAGTACCACATCGTACCTCGGAAGGGGCATTACGAGCAAACACGCACCCAAAACTCGGCCTCCTACAGTAACTCTCCGCCCCTTGCAGATATTGTTGACCAGGATGATGCCTCCCCCGGTCAATATCTTGCAAGTCCTACCCAAGGGTTCAGCAATAATATTGTGTCTCAGAGCAAAGGAGACAAATACAAAGCTATGAGAGGCACCGGAATCAAATAAGGTAAATACAGGAAATGAATCGAGAAGAACATGACCTGCCACTACATCGCCTACTAGCTCTGCCTCTTCCTCTGCTGTCAGGGTAAACACTCTGCCCGCAGGGGTTCCCCTCTGGTGCTGCTGGAAACGCTGCTGTCGCGTCTGAAGTGGGGGACCTCTCTGCTGAACCGCTGGTCCTCTGGCCGGCTGTGCTCTGTCCTGGACTCCTCGGACTCCTCGAATATGGCAGTCCTTCAGCTGGTAATCGGATGCCCCATAGTATAAGCAGACGCCCAATCTCTTCCTGCACAGCTCTCTAGTGTGCCCTGGCTTCCCGCAGAAGTTGTACTGTGTAGCTGGCCTCTGTTCCTGACCCTGACCCTGATGCTGCTGGGCACGCGTCGGTGCCTCCTGGATCTGCAACTAAGGCTGCTGCTGCTGGAACTGCCTCTGCTGGAAATGTGGGTGCTTCGTTGGCCCTGCACTCGAACTGGATCCCAGAGCGTCACTGCTCCTCTTCGGCTTGAGGCCGAAGTCCTCCTCTGCAATCTGAGCCTCCATCAAGATCTGCTCAAAGGTCGCATCTCGTCGCCCAGATGTGCGAGTGCGCACTGCATGAATGAGACCCCTCCTGAACTTCCGGGCCTTGCACCCCTCATCCTGAACCAAACTGGGTGCAAACCTGCTCAGGCGGAAGAACTCCGCTGCATACTCGTCTACCGACGAGTTCTCCTGCACTAGACTGGCAAACTGCCCCTCCAGAGCTGTCAAGGCTACATCTAGGTAGAACTTCTCCTTAAAGAGTTTCCTGAAGTCCTCCCAAGATATACCTCTCACTGACGCATGTGGATCCGTGCGGTACCAAGTTAACGCTATATCAAAGAACTGGCTCGCTGCAGAAGTCACCCACAGACCTCTCAGGACCTCTGCCAACTCCAGACTCCGCTGGACATCCTCTAGCCAGTCGTCCGCGTATAGGATACCCTCGGTACCCTTGAAATCCCGCGGGTTTATCTTCCTGAAGTCGAGATGCGTACCGGGCCTCCCCTGGCCCTGCTGCTGTGCTGGTGCTCCCTGAACTGTAGCCGGTGCACCTCTCTCCACTGCTGCCATAGCTAACTGATGTGAGTTCTCCATCGTCTATCGCAGCACCTCTTTCTGACGGTGATGTGCCTCTGCATGTGCTCTCTGCGTCTGTAGCATCTGCTGCAGAAGGACCATCATCCCCTAAGCATCTGCCGGTATCGGAGGCGGCGGTGGAAGAACATCAGGAATAACCATAGACGGTCCCGCTGCTGGAGGTGGAAGACCTCCTGGAACCGTCGCTACTGCTGCTGCTCCCGCCGGAAGGGCAGGAACTGAGATAGCAGCTCCCTCAGCTGTAGCTCCCGCTGCCGGAGATGGAAGACCTCCTGGGACTGCCACTGCTACTCCCGCAGCCGGTGGTGGAAGACCTGCCGGATCTGCCACTGCTACTCCCGCAGCCGGAGGTCGAAGACCTGCCAGATCGGGCCTCTCTGGTACAGTGCTAGAACCCGCTGCCTGGGAGCGAGTGATCGTCATCCTGAGGATAGGTTGAAACAAGGAATCAATATGGTACATGATAGGAATATCAAAGAAGGACAATTAAATTCAATGCAAAGAGCTGTCATGGTAATCAAAAGATCAGAAATTTCCTAGCATGTGATTGAGTAACTCCTAACATACCCTAGATCATATGTCCTAATTGCAGGCTCGTAATTAGCACTCTAAGTCGAGCACCATTACGAGTTCGTACTAGTTGCGACACTGACCTGCATGGGCCACCACAAAAACGTGTCACGACCCGCACCCTGAAGAAGGGCACGAGCACGTGGTTACGTCCAGCCTACGCCGCAGAATCGACGGTAGAACGCTGTATATAGGGTCTGTAAATACTATGACTAAAATAGATATATGTACCTGTACAGTATATACACTCCGAATGGAGGTGACATAGCAATACAGTCTCAATCACATAATCAAAACTAAGGTAGATAGCATAAAATGAGATATGATAGATAAAACAGGAAACGAGTCCAAAATCTATAAGTCAGAGCTAACACAACATCCAGAGTCTCAGAAAATATAAGTATAAAATACTACAAACTGAAATGAACTAGCTGGCTCGCAGGCCAGGCAAACCTAACTAAACTATGCTACTCAGGGTGAGCAAAGTCCAGTGGCTCTACCAATAAGCTACGGTCTAAATCTAGTCCATCAGACTCAACCCCATAGTAGGTCGGGCAGTCAGTCTCAGAGTCATCTGTAAAATTTGTCAACGGTATCCTGTCAGGAAAATGAGCAAGTACAAACACCAACAGCAGTTCCATATGAATTGAGGAATACTATAAGAGACAGCAATAATGAAATACAAGACAAAAGATATATACGACTTTAGAACCATTTGAAAGTCGAGTTACAACCCTTGAACCAAACAAGGACCGGAGTTGTAACCCTTCTTTCAAACAGAACTTAGTCTCAAATCATGGTACAGTCTAAAAGGCAGGTAGAGCATGTGAGAAATGAATCATAGCATGGTGAAAGTACAGTAAGTAAAGGTGAACTGGAAATATAAGATATGACAATAAATGTAAAAAAGGTGATTTAAATTATTAGAGTGATATGTGATCGGCTAGGGAAGCAAGAGATGGTTATCCACTTGGCCCGGCAATCCGCGGTGTACTCAACGGAGAATCATGCCGTCCAACCTGGATAACTGGTAATAGGGTGTCTGCTACACCCTACGTGAAGTGAGCGTGGCGCTAGCAAAATATAGTTACAGGAAGGCTTGATCACATAACCCCTAATAATTTCCCCATCCCCGAATAGTATCACGGATCCGGACATGGCACGTCATGACACGGGGTTCAAGAGCAGGGGGCCAGCCCACTCCCAAATCAGTGTCTATATAAGTACAGGAACACATGAATATAACATACTCATATACCAAGGGAGTCTAGGAATAACATCTCATGACAGGATCCGACGTATACTAGTCCGTGAACCGTCGTGTCAGGAATCAAGTAAAACACTACGACTGAATCGGATATAGTAGATATCAAGACAATGAAAACTATCAGTGAATATACTCGCCTGTGGTCTTGAGCTGATAGGGTGAACAGACGCTCAGAGTGATCACAGACCTAAAATAAGATACTATGAGTCAAACAGGGCTTAACACTGAAAAATAAAACTAATATAATCCATGAATGCAAGTCTAAGTCAAAACTAGGTCAATCTAGGTCAAACTGAGTCATACTAGGTCATAATGGTTCATACTAGGCCATACTAGGTCACTGGAAGTCATTCCAAGTCAAACTAGGTCAATCGGGGTCAAAGGTTGACTTACAGTTGACTTTTGGTCAAAAAGTCAACTCTGGTCAACTCTGGGTCAACCCTAGGTCAACCCTAGGTCAAACTAGTCTAATGTTGACCAACTGTTGACTTTCAGTCAACTGGTCAACTCTGGATTGGTTTCGGTCAAATCGGGTCATTTAAAGACTAAGTTTGACTCTCGGTTGACTTTTGTTGACTTTTGGTCAAAAAGGTCAACCGACGTCAAAACTAGTCTATGAGCACCATATTTGATCATTACCAACCACGGAAATCAAGTTCTAACCCTATCTTAGACTTCTAACACCAATATCCTATTTCTAGGCAAAACTAGTATTTACCCTTCTTAGGTAAATCCCGATACCTTGCCCAATACCAAGAAAATCCCGCAAATACCCATGGTACTAACCTAGGCTCCTTAGGGTAGCTAGATATCAACCTATCTAGGGTTTACCTACCAAGGAAAATGGGTATCCTAGGTATCTAGGCTATGTTAGGATACGGGGTATTGATTTACCCTATTACCTTAACTATATCATGAATTTTACCCTCTACTCTACCACACCCATCTACACCACTCACTCTCATGATACACTCCTATATTTATCATACCCATAGGCTCTCCTATAGGTTTCCTAATAGTTTAGAAATAGGCTATACTTTAGGATACTAGTTTCACTCATAAGCCCTCACACACACACACAACATCTCACAAACACACACACACACACACAAGGCTAATGTGTGGACTGATTTGATGGGTTTGTGGACTGAAATTGGTGGGTTTAAAGGCTGTTATTTAGTGGTGTTTAGGGACTGAAATGGTGGCAGGAATGTGGGCTGTTCTTGAGTATGTATGGGCTGGAAATATGAAGTATTGGGACAGCTACATATGTATTAAATGTGGACTGTTATGGAGTGTCTTGGACAGTCCAAGTAGGGACTGTTTTATGTCAAAACAGGGCAGCAACTATAGGGGAAAAATCTGGGAACTAGGGACAGCCATTAAGGCTTGTAGGGACAGCCATGAATGGCTAAAAACTGGACTGAATTATGGCCATTGGGACTGTCCAAGTGAGGACTGAAATAATGGGAAAAAAGGGACTGAACTAGAGTCCAAAGGACAGCCATACATATGGTAAATCTGGACAGACCTGGAGGGAAGGGGATGGCCATCAAATGGCTAAAATCCTGGACTGTTGGGCTGTCCTGTGCAGTCCAAGGTGACAGCCAAGTTGGGTTTAGGACAGTGGTCCCCCCTTCCTTCTAATCATTCACAAACTCATCCCAAACTCTCTATATCCTGTCACATTCCCTTCTCAACATTTAACCAAACACAACACCTACACTAACATACACACATACAAACACTCAAGCTCCTTTCTTGGCCGAACCTGTCAAGTCCCCTCCCCACACAACACAAACTCCACACCACAATATATACACTAATATATATATAAGCCATATATATATATATATATATATATATATATATATATATATATATATATATATATATAGAGAGAGAGAGAGAGAGAGAGAAAATGATATATATATATAACCTTATATATATATACAAATAGATTATAGGAAATGATACATAGGAGAAATCATTCCTAAACAAGGCAAAAATCTGGAATAATATAGAACACACCCAAAATCAATGCACAAACATTATTCATGTGTCCAAATAGGGGGTTTTCCTATTAGGACACGATCCTACATATTGGACACCTCTAAAAATGTCCAAATGGACACAAAATAGTCTCTAATGGAGACACAACCATGGGAATCATTCCTATGGGTTCCTAACCATTCTATATGAAATGAAAAACTATTTTAGAGAAGGGTTTTACCTATTATGGAGATTGAAACAATGGTGGAGCTCTCAAAATGGCAAGAACCTTTGGAGAAGAAGAAGAAGAATGTGGATGAGAACAAGTGAAGATGTATTTCTCTCTCCTCCTATTCCCTACATGTGGCCGGCCAAGACAAAGCTCCAAACCCCCTTTTTCACTATTTACAAGTTTGCCCCTCTATTGTTTTATTAGCTCATTACAAGTTTGCTTAGGGTTTGGAGGTTAAAAATGTAAATCTAATGTTCTAATTAGGTTTAACCTAATCCATAGGGTCATGACTAATCCCTCTAACTTTTTATGGTAATATTGTGGGCCATGGCTAACTAGTGTGTGGGCCCGCTAAGGTCAAAACTACATCGGGTTCCCGAAACAAGTCAAAACAAGTCGGAATGAGTTGAAATTCGAACCCGACTCAAATAACCCCAAAATAATACAAATAATAAATAAATAATTCCAAAATAATTTTTAAAGTAGAAAATTACCAAAATACCCCTATTCGTGAAAACTGGGGGTGATATGACGTCTCTACCCTCCTTAGAAAAATTTCATCCTCAGAATTTCGATAAGGCTAGTCGAACGCGCTCTCAGATCACGAAATACACTCATGACATAAAGCAAGCACAATTATCAAACAACACATGGCACATGAACAGTTTAAGAAAGCAAGAATAATTAAGTAAGAGCACAAACAATAATCATACCCTAGAAGGAGACTCTGTCCAGGACGTACTCTCGTAATCAAGACACATGATGAATATCACGTATCACCTGATACGAGAGTAGATGAGTGAGACGAGAAAGTCGCCTTCACTCTTCGAATATAAAACTCAATGAATTATAGTGAATAATACTCAAAACTTACCCACAATCTGACCGCCTTCAGCCAACCTCTGCTATAATACTCTAAATTCTTCTTGCCTTTGTCCTTGCCTTCCCTGGCCCTACTGTCCAACCAAATATTGTACTTGTCAGTAAATCTGAGCTTGCGTCAGTAATGGGCACTGGGCTAGTGGCCACACTGCTAGTGCTGGCCCTTGATACGGTGCTACCTCTGGAGCTGGCAACGCCGAAAACCGTTGAGCTGGCCCTCCTGGCCTCTGCATCATAGGACAATTGGCAATCCTATGATCTGGACTGCCACATCTCAAGCATAATCCATTAGCTGAATGACACACATCCCTAGTGTGCTCTCCCTTACCATAGTAAGTGCAACCCACTGGTGCTTCCTGACGCTGCTGCTGGTTCCTCTGTTGCTGCTGTCGAACTGGTGCAGTCACAATTGTCGTGACTGGTGCTGCATCATGAATACGGACGCCAGGTGTTGGTGCTGACGTCCGAGGTATTGCTCCTCTCCCAGCACTCTGCGTATGAGACCTCTTCTGGCCCCAGTCCTTGCTGATAACCTTTGAATAGTAAGCTCGTGCCTCTAAGCCGCCGTCAATACTGCATCGAATGTCTGGTAGTCGTGCCCCTCAACCAGCTATAAAATCTATAGGTGAAGTCCCTGCTTGAACCTCATTGCTCTCTCTGGCTCTGTCGCCACCATCGTCTGAGCAAACCTACTTAACCTGCAGAACTTCGCTGCATAGCCATTCACCGTCCTACCAGCCTGCTTGAGGCTAATAAATCTCTACTGAAGCTCATACCGAGCTACAACGCCAAAATACTTGGCCTTGAATCTGGTACTGAAGCTATCCTAAGGAACAGGTGTCACGCCCCAGAACCCGAATACTGGAGAGCGGGGGCGTACATAGCCAGCTACGTATATTGAAGTACAATCCACCTCGCTATACGGTCACAGCTGTCTAGATACATGAGGGTTTAACTACAAGCCAACAGTCTCCTATGGTCATGGACAAGCCAATTGTCTCAATCTCAAGCAAGCAATAATAGTTACAAGATGTCAGAGCACCAAATATATAATAGCAAGGCGTCCCATACATTACATATTGGATGTCATGAAGCTAGTCGTACAAAATGTCAAGACTAGCAAGAGTTCAGTCGTACATGATCAACCCTAGGATCTGTCAATCATGTTAAAGCCCGTAGGCAGACAGTAAATAAAGATGCAATACGAGCTAACACGTGTTCGTCGGCTAAACGCCTCAAAAGAATAATTTTTACAATAAAGTAGGAGGATAAAAAAACCCACTCATTGCCAAGGTTACGCCTGGTGGTCACCATCTGGCTGGAGGTTAGGTAGATCCTCTAGGACTGCTCCGATATCTGGCCATACAAAACCAGCTGGGTCAGACCCCAGAAAGAGCAAGTGCCACAAATGAGGCTTCACTTAGGAATTAAAACCAGCATATCATAATAGAATAATTAAAGAGAGCTTATAAAAGAACTAATCATAATAATAATAGAGATAACAATAATAAATTGAGTACGAGAAAACCATTCAAGCAGCCAGACTGTAATCCTTAAACCAAACAAAGACCGGGGTTGTAGCCCTTCACCTGAATAGAAACCCGTCTTAAATACTAATGGTAAGGTAACAAGACAATAAACGAAGAGAGGACTCAGAACTGCTCCGGGAGCCAGGTTACAACCCTTAAACCAAACAAGGACCGGGATTGTAACCCTTCGCCTGAACAGAACTGGACCCCTGATCTTTATTGTTAAGGCCAGTATAAAGAATTAATCATGTTGTTGCAGTAAGGTAAAACATAACGAGCGTGGCATGGAGTTGCAATAAGACAATAACGAAGAGAGGACACAGAACTACTCCGGGAGCCAGGTTACAACCCTTAAACCAAACAAGGACCGAGGTTGTAACCCTTCGCCTGAACAGAACTGGACCCCCGATCGTTATTGTTAAGGCAAGCATCAATAATCATGTCGTGTCACAATCTTGTACAGGATTCGGGACAAGACTAAGCTGGGATAAACTCCATCCAATCAATCACGGCCAATCAAGAGTACGGCTTGATACTTTTATCTAACTAGGGTTATCACAGGCCTAGTTACTAGCAAGATGCAATGAGATTATCCCAACAGCCACAAGCCCTGCAGACCATCCGGTTATCTAGGTCGAATGTCCGTTTATGGAGAATGCAACACGTGACTGTTGTAAAACTCCTAAAAATTCTACTTATTTTTTGATTTATTTTAATTTGGTACTGATTTAAATTTTTATATTGTACGTCGCGCACGAAATTTTATTTTCGTAGTTGCTCGTCGAGTGCGAATATGTGCGAGCGTACATAGTTTAGAAAAATATTTTGTCTATATTATATAATTATTCTTGCTATACAAAGCCTTTTGTTTTTAGCAGTTATTAATCATAAATAATATTTTATTGTATACTAGGAAAAACATAATCATGTATGCATTATTCGTGCATACGTATATTTGGAAATTATTTATTAGTCTATTTTTAATAAAAAATAATTTTCGAGATTTATTAATATTAATATTTTATTATTCAAAAAGATATTTAAAAATATTAATGTAATTTTTGAAATTATTATTATTAATATTATTGGAAAATATATTTCAAAATTTTTGTGAAGATTTAAATCTTGATTTGATTTTTGGATTTATTTAATATCCATATTTGGAACTTGATTTATCCCATTTGATTTGAGCTAAGATTTAATTAGATTGGAATTGGATTTGATTTGGATGTAGATTTATTGAATTGATTTAAATTAGTAACTTAAATATCTATTTTGGGTTTTAAATAATCCTAATTCATATCCAATTGGGAATTCCCATATCCTATAAATAGGTAGGTACTCCTCCAATTCATTATTCATCCACACAATAATTTTCTCCATAAACCTACGTGCATCGTGTCTGTGTCCATCCAAAATTCTTATTCCACTATTTTTATATATACATTATAACCTCCTCCGTGTCGACAAACCCGACACATCCACCTAATTCCTAAACCTATTCTAACCGACGACAGCCACCTACGTCGCCACCCCCGTTACCAACTTCCTTGCCATCTTCCTTGGCTCACCACCGACGGCCAAACAGCAAGCCACCACCAGCGCCTTCACCATCACCCTCCTTCCCGATTTCCCGTCTCGACCAACCCGTCTCCCCGGCACCACCAGCAACTACCATCACCACCACCCAGCCAAATTCCGACCACCAACCCACATAATACTAACCCAGCCACCGCCAACACCACCCCTGTTCACCGGCCAACCGTCGAAGCCCCAGCCGTCATTGACCACCATCACCTAAACCCCAGACTAACCACCACCCCCAACGGCATCCCGGCCACAACCACCGCCCCACACAGAATAAATAAATAAATAAATATGAAACCAAACGACACCAAGCCACCGTCGACCATCGTGGTCGACTCCCCAACCCCCACAAAACTCCCAAAACCACGTACCTTCGGTCACCGTGTGCCTCCATCTGGCGAGCCCGCCGTCGCACGACCCCACCGCTGACCGCCGTTCCTCTCGCAGCCCACCGTGCGAGATCCGGCTCCGCCGCCCTCTTTCCGACCCTCCTCCGCCGGAACAGCGCTGCCCCGTGCGGCCACCAGCGACGGCGCTGACCCTCTCCGGCTAACCCACTTCTCCCTCCGACATCCAGCTCCGCCTCACCCGGCTTCTCGTCACCACTCCGCCCCAGCCTCGCGTTCGCCCTCACCCTGCGCGCACGCGACTCCTCTCCGCTGACCTCACTTCTCCTCCGCCGCGCGTCTGCCGCGTGCGCCACCGCCGTCCGCCGTAGATCCGACCGCCTCGAACTTCCTCCGACCTCCACCGTGTTCCTCCGCGCGTAGCCCGGCCAAAACCCTCTACCGCCTCCTTCCCAGGACGTGCACCACCGCCATCGGCGCCGCCCGCTGTCTGCTCCGCCGTCGAAACACCCAAAACCCTCTGCGCCGAGCCCACTCTCACTTCCTTCCTCTCTCAAATTTTCTTTCTCTCTCTTCTTTCTCTTTTTTTTGTTTTCTTGAAATATCAGTGACTCAGTACTGTTGTACTCAGTACTGTAGCACTCTCGAAAGAGAGAACAGTATGTGTGGGTTATCTTTATTTTATTATAGTTTTTTTATTATTCAGTAAGGGTTCTAAAATTGAATTATAAATATATATTTTTACAGGTGCTAATAAGTTTATTATTATTACTATTATTATTATTAATAAAACTATTAGTATTATTTTATTTGTTTTCAATAATGTATTGTTCCCGGAAAATATTTTTAAAGCAAAAGTATAGTTTTGTGTACAACTCTACATATAATTTTCAAATTTGATTCTTAGCCCTAAACCGATTTTCTAGATTTTTGAGATATTACCTATAAATATTTTGGCTCATAAAAATATTTTGTTGCAGATTTTTATCTTGATAGTTCGACTTATAAATTATAATGTGGCCTAAAATGATTTTCTTTTCTAAATTTTTCAAAGTAGTTATCTAAAATATATATTTTCTATCTAGAGTCGTATCTTTACAAACCTAGAGTTTGCCTCAAAACATGTTTATTTTTCAATTATATAAAAAAAACTATTTTAGCTAATAAGAAAATATTTTCGAGTATTATTATTAGTTTATTTCTAATTATTAAATTCTTTCGAATATCTTCCTCTTCTACGATTAGTCCTATTCTCTCTATCCTCTCACCAACTTCGTACAACCTTATGTCGACCCCAACTAACTTGACCGTTCTGAACCCAATGGAATTGTCCGTGTCACCATCAGCGGTCATCTTGCGTAGTTATTGCACCGAAGTCACATTTGTGCCACCATGATTATCGCAACACACCAGGCGCTCTACCAGGCAAGACACCTTGCCATTTGCTGTTTATTTATTTTAGCTCATATTTCATGCATTATTTATTTTCTTTATGCAAAATAAACTGTGATACATGGCATAACCTGTTAGAACTTACTGTTCATTTATATTTCCTGCTATGTATTAATTTTCTTACACATTAAACCTAGAATTAAGGGACCACCTTTGTGTGTTGCATTCATGGCCTTGACACGTTGTACCACGAAGTTGTGTGTCGCATGTAGTACACGGAAGTGCGTGATTGGCTGGCCACCAGTACGTACAAGTCGTGCGATAGGAATAACCGCTAATAGAGGTTACATGCTAGTTTGACTTAGCGGTTATAGGGATAGCATTGGACGGGAAGAACATGATTGGAACTTGACTACCACCCTATCTATCGTAGACTCGCTCGCTACTGAGGAACGATAGGTAGACTATATGCTATAGACTCGCTCGATACTGAGGAATAGTATATGGTGTTGTGACTCGCTACTGAGGTACTGCATTGGTATTTTCTTGACTTGACCCAGTAGTCATGCGACCATGAACTGTTCTTAAAGCTGTATCCACTTAGACTGGTTAGGTTACCTTTATCCGTTAGGTACGAGTACTCTTGGGTTGGGTTCTTGTATCTGACCGTGGCTTGGGACAATAACTTGTCGCGGATTAGTTCGTTACATCTTGTCCTTGTTTAGTTGTAGGTGTGACTTACTACTTCGATGAGAAGGTATTGAACCTTGTTGGGGTCCGGATACCATATTGGATTCTTAGCATGGAAAGGTACGTCACCGTGAATTAGTTTACCATCTCCTGTCCTTGTTTGGTTGGGGGGATGGTACGCTCGTTCAGTAGGTGCGTATTGGACCATGTTATAATTCGATTGACTTATTTATTTGAGCAATATTTATTCAGTTTATATGGCATGCTATTATGTGTCTTGCTAAGTCCCTCTGAGGACCTGGTTATCTCCCCAGGTGTGTGCTATTGTCTTTCGCAGGTGCTTTAGTTCTAGCCGTGATCATTGCTATTTCCCGAGGATGATTGCATTTGGATCGTCTTCGCTTCGTCCGCCAAAAATCATTACTCTTCTCATGTATTTTCCTTTTCTTGTTGGTAGTAGATTTGTCTCCGCCTAACATATTGTATCAAGACAAACTTATAGTTGATTATATGATATCTTTTATTCTTGTGGATGAGATTAATTATGGTTCTACTGTATTTTACAGCTTATGTATTCATACGAGGCATCCATATATTGGAGTATACTTCGTATGAATACAGCTGGCATGTTCCTAGTCCTACGTATTTTGGGACTGGGGTGTTGCAATTGTGTGCTGGAAATGTGCCCTACTCATCGGTAGGCTACAAGTCCACTTAATGCGCCCAGATAATGGGATTGCCTGTAGCTGGGAATCTCTTCATGTCTACTGAATTATTCTAGTTTATTAGCCTTAGTCAATTACTGTAGGTATCCATGATCGTGGTACTCAGGAATCCCTGCCTTAGACATGATGCAAACATTACCGGTTCATTTAGTACAAACACATTCACCCACGGTGTCCAGGCCATTCAATTCTGCCATGACATGCTAGCCGTCGCAACAGCATTCGAGATATATATCATGTCAAATACACTGTCAAGAGTGTGCCACGACGGGTCACTATCATGTCATGTCATTATTTAAAATTAATATTTAACCTGGTATAAGCGTGTATGCAATAACTAAATATAAACAGGGTGCAAGAGTTGTGGAAGAATCATGCGGCTCAGGGAGATGGGGCATAACTTCCACATACGAACTTAAAATGAGGTGCTCCAGAGATATTCGGAAAGGCAAGACAAAGATCTAAAACTTTCATGTTTTAAGTTTTTCGAAATTCTGGCTAGAAAATATCTTAACTTGGCAAAAAAGTCATTCTGTACACTTTTTATGCCAAAAATTCAATTGTGCGTAAAATATGTAAAAGGGGAGGGTTCCAGCGTAAAATTTCACATTCTGGGTACCTTCCAGCATAAAATATACAATTTCAGGGTTCCCAGCGTAAAATTTCATATTTTGGATACAATCCAGCATAAAATACGCAATTTCAGGGTTCCCAGCATAAATTTCACATTCTGGATACAATCCAGCGTAAAATACGCAATTTCAGGGTTCCCAGCGTAAAATTTTATTTTTACGCAAGCCTTCTTGCGTAAAATTCGATTTTACGCTAGCTTCCCTGCGTAAAATCTTATTTTACGCCAGCACCACATTCTTCAGCCGACATGAAAATTCAGAAAACTTGTTTTGACCATAAAAACTTTATTTTAACTCGAAATGAGGTGAATCAAAAACCAAATTCACACGAAATTTTGTGCTCTTGCTCATGGAACTATTAGTTTTCAAAAATAACAAGTTTTAGTAGATCAAAACCAAGAAAACTCCATGAACTAAAAGTTATAAAGTAGATCTAGAAGAATCTATCCATCAAAATTAAAAACTCCAAGTACTAAAGAGGCTTATAATCATGTAAAGAAGAGAATTGAACAATAAAACTTGAAATCCATCGTGAAGCAAGTTACACTTGCCTAAACCTCTTGGTAGGTGGAGAGCAACGGTGAGGAAGAAGAAGAGTGAATGATGGGAGAGAAAGAGTTGGGCTAATAAATGGGGATGGTGGTGGTAGGTAAGGGTTCTCCCCCTTGGTTCATGATGAACCAATAAGCAACCCAAGCCAAACCAAGCCAACCCAAACAAGCCGAACCAAAACAAGAGTCCAGCAATACGAGTCAGATTACGTACACGTATTCCAAAATACGTAATACGAACAATAGGCATTACAAATCTCCCCACCTTAAAAGAATTCCGTCCTCGGAATTTAATCAAGAGGCTAGAGATGCAAGTACAAGCTATACTAATCACAAGCAAGCTATACTAGTCAAGCAATCAAGCAATTATTTATGCAAGCAAGAAATCGAAGGCATGAGGCATAAGAAAGATATTATACCTCACGAGTCAAACAGGTCGGGATATCGCGATCGGATATCATCCTCACGCTCCCACGTTGACTCACCCAAGGAGTGATGACCGCAAGCAACTCGAACTAACTTGATAGTCTTGTTCTTGAGTATCTTCTCTCTCCGGTCCAATATGGATACGGGCCTCTCCTCATACGAAAGGTTGGTACCCACAACCAATTCCGAATGATCCAAGATGTAGCTCGGGTCCGACATATACCGTCGTAGTTGGGATACATGGAACACGTCATGCACCTCACTCAGAGACGGCGGAAGAGCGAGATGATAGGACACATCTCCTACTCGCTCCAGAATATCGAACAGCCCTATATACCTAGGACTAAGCTTTCTCCGTACGCCAAAACGAATGACGCCACGGTTAGACGAGATCCTTAGAAATACATGGTCGCCGACAAAAAACTCAAGGGAACGCCGATGAGAATCGGCCCAATGGCGCTGACGATCTTGTGCAACGCGAAGATGATCTCTAACTTTCCTGACCATCTCAATTGTCTGAGTGATCAACTCGGGACCAAGTATTTACCTTTCTCCAACATCGTCCCATGCTAGTGGAGATCTGCACTTCCTACCATACAGTGCCTCGAACGGTGTCATCTGGGTGCTAGCTTGAAAACTGTTGTTGTACGAGAACTCCACCAGGTGCAGGTGATCTTTCCACGAACAGCCGAAGTCGAGTGTACAAGATCTCAACATATCTTAGAGAGTCTGGATCGTGCGTTCTGACTGGCCATCTGTCTGCGGGTGATATGCTGAGCTGAACTGGAGGTGAGTTCCCAAACTCTCTTGCAGACTACGCCAAAAGTGCGACGTAAATCTCGAATCTCTGTCCGGGGTGATACTGACTGGTACCCCGTGTAATCTGATAATCTGTCGGAGATACATCTCCGCTAGCTGAGCCGTCGACTGACCAACTCTGAACGGAAGAAAGTGAGCCACCTTCCTGAGCCTGTCAACTATCACCCAGATAACATCTCTACCAGCTGGGGATCTAGGCAATCCATTCACAAAATCCATGGTTATATGCTCCCACTTCCATTCTGGAATTGGCAAGGGCTGAAGTAGTCCAGCTGGCCTCTGATGTTCAGCTTTAACCTGTTGGCAAACCAAACACCGAGAGACAAACCGAGCTATCTCCCTCTTCATGCTATTCCACCAAAAGTGCTGACGGATATCTCGGTACATCTTCGTACCACCGGGATGAATCGAATACTGAGAACTATGAGCTTCGGTCATGACTTCCTGTCTGATATCTCCACTGGGTACACAAAGACGCTTACCATGTCGAAGTGTACCGTCCTCATGAATGCATAATTCTGGTCTTCGCCCTGCTGCACATTCTGTCCTAAGCCGCTGAAGCTTAGAATCGGAGGACTGAGCTATCTTGATTCTCTCAACTATACTGGACTGAACTTGCATGCTAGCCATCAATGCCACGCTGGTAGGAAGGACAACTTCTATACCCATCTTCTGAAGATCTGCTAATAATTCTGGTTGCGCTGTCAGAAATTAAACTTCGGCTCTTCTGCTCGATGCATCTGCAACAACGTTGGCCTTCCCAGGATGATACTGTAGGTTGATATCATCATCCACAAGCAGCTCTAGCCATCTCCTCTGACGCATGTTAAGATCCTTCTGAGTGAACACATACTTCAGGCTCTTGTGATCGGTGAAAATCTCCACCCTATCTCCATACAAGTAGTGTCTCCAAAGCTTTAGTGCAAACACCACGGCTGCCAGCTCCAAGTCGTGGGTTGGGTAATTTCTCTCATGATCACGAAGTTGTCGTGACGCATAAGCTATTACCTTTCCATGTTGCATCAAAACACATCCTAAACCTCGGCCTGATGCATCATAATACACTGAGAATCCTCCGGTCCCATCTGGAAGTGTGAGAATGGGTGCCGTCATCAAGCCTCGCTTCAACTTCTCAAAAGAATCCTGACATTCGGATGTCCAAGCAAACTGCACATCCTTGCGGGTTAACTGCGTCAGTGGTGCTGAAATTCGAGCGAAGTCCCAAACAAATCGCCGGTAGTAGCCGGCCAATCCAAGAAAACTGCGAACTTCTGCAACTGTGCTGGGCACTGGCCACGTCTCGATAGCCACGATATTCTGGGCATCCACTTCTACTCCTCCTCTGGTGATGATATGACCTAAGTACGAAATGCGATCGAGCCAGAACTCGTATTTACTAAACTTGGCATACAACTGGTGCTCTCAGAGAATTTGGAGGACAACTCTGAGATGATGCTCATGCTCCGCTTCACTCTTGCTATAGACCAGGATGTCGTCTATGAACATAATCACGAACTGATCCAAATAAGGCATGAAGATGCGATTCATGAAGTCCATGAATACAGCTGGCGTATTGGTTGCTCCAAAAATGCATAATAAGGAACTCCCAATCTTCATATCTAGATCTGAATGCCGTCTTCGGGATGTCCTGCTCTCTGACTCTGATCTGGTGGTACCCTGACCGTAAATCTATCTTCGAGAATACTGCTGCTCCTCTGAGTTGATCAAACAAGTCATCTATCCTTGGGAGAGGATATCTGTTTTTGATTGTTACTGAGTTTAAGGTACGATAGTCAATACATAATCTGGACGTACCATCCTTCTTTTTCACAAGAAGTATTGGGGCTCCCCAAGGCGATCTACTAGCACGAATGAATCCCTTGGTCCTGAGTTCTTCAATCATTTTGTACAATATCTCCAATTCTGACGGCGCCATCCTGTAGACTCTCTCTGACACAGGTGCGGTCCCGGGGATCAAGTCTATGGTGAACTCGATCTCTCGCTCTGGCGACATTCCTGGAAGCTCTTCTGGGAAAACATCTGAAAACTCCTCGACGATCCGGGACAACGGCACTGCCGCTACTGCCATCCGTAATACGGGAGGAGAAGGTTCAACTTCGCCTCGGGAGAAGGAAAACTCTGGCTCGCCTGGGATGCTAAAAGCAACCTGGCAATATGGCAATCTATCCTGGCATACTGGTCCCTCAACCAATCCATCCCTAAGACCACATCATAATCGGCCATCGGGAATTCTATTAACCTAGCGGAAAACTCTCTACCGCTAACTACGACCCGACACGAGGAAAACACTCTATCTACTCTCACAAGACCGTTACCAGTAAGTATATTGAGCCTTACTGATAATGACTCGGGTTCCAGTCCTATCGGTGTCGCGAATCGTGCAGACATAAATGAATACGAGGCACCAGAATCAAATAATACCGAAGCTGGAAAGGTGTTGACGAGAATAGTGCCTGCCACTACCTCACCGGGTGCTATTCCTTCCTCTCTCATGGTCAAGGCCAGCACTTGACCATGTCCTCTGGGTACGGGTCCCCTTTGCTGAAAATTTCTCTGTCTGCTCTGGATTAGGGCTTGGGCTTGGGCATACTGCTGCGGTCTCTACTGCTGGAATACCTGGGCCTGCGTCGGCAATGGCCTCGGAAACGGGTACTGCAGCTGCTGCTGCTGCTGCTGGACTGGTGCGGGTCCTCTAACTGAAGGACTAGAGAAGGCCGATGAACTCCCCCTGTTCGGGCAGTTCCCAACCCTGTGGTCTGGGGCACCACAAACCAAGCACAAACCCTGCGCTCTGCGACACTCAGATACTACATGCCCGGGCTTCCTGCAGTGTGAACATCCTACTGCGGAAGACTGCTTCTGCTTCTGCTGCTGAGGGTGCGTCGGGGTGGAATGCTGAACCGACGTCACTGAGGCCGCCCGCTTCGGAGCTCCAATAGTCAAAGCCCTGGCCGTCGGGGCTGGTGCTGAAGACTGATTCATCTGACCGTGGGATCGCTTCCGACCTCCGGTCCTATCCACGATCCTCTGGGAGGTATACTCATGCCTCCTAGCTGCCCTCAGTACTGCATCAAAAGTCTGATGCCCAAACTGCTCTACTGCCAATAAAATCTCCAAGTGAAGCCCCTGCTGGAACCGCTGGGCCCTATCGAATTCGATCGCCACCAAGGTGGGAGCAAACCGACTAAGCCTGGAGAACTCGGCCGCATATACATCGACCGTCCTGTCCATCTTCTTCAGATTGGTGAACCTCGTCTGTAGATCGTACCGAGCTATAGTATCAAAATACTTGGTCTGGAATCTCTCCCTGAATATCGCCCATAAAATAGGGGCCACTAAACCATCGGCCTGCGCTGCCCACCAACTGCGGGCAAGATCTAGTAACTGCAGGCGCACTACGACCACCTTTTCCGCTTCTGGGGTCCTGGCTGCTTCTAGAATCACCTCCGTGTCCTGAAGCTAAGCATCTGCAGCGATCGCATCTTCACTGCCGTCGAAGAATGGAGGGTTCAGGCGCTTGAAGCTGTTCGCTGTACTGTTCCCATGATGTCCACCTCTGCCTAGAGCATCTGCCACTGCCTGATGCAAGGCATCTCCGCGACGATCCTGGGAAGCTAATAGGGACCTGATGAGACCTACCAAAGTGCCATCACCAGGCTCTGCAGGCTGGACGGGCTGAACTGGTGGCTCTCCTCTAGTAGGCATGACTCTGGAGGCTACTCCTGAATGTTGGACTTGATCTCCGGGTTCCTGTTGGTCCACGGGAAGTGCTTCGCCTTGCTGATCGGCATGTCCGGGAACAATGCCACTGAAGAAGACGACATAGGAAACAATAAGGAAGGACCAGGACAGATCAACGATACAAGCATATGATCAGGTCAAGATTCTCAGGGATTCAGAGGATATGAGTAGAGATCAAGGGCGTGTGCTGATTGAGGCATCTATTCGGTAAACCCTCACATATCTCGATTCAGAAGACCTGTATGGGCCACCACTAAAACCATGTCACGCCCCAGAACCCGAATACTGGAGAGCGGGGGCGTACATAGCCAGCTACGTATATTGAAGTGCAACCCACCTCGCTATATGGTCACGGCTGTCCAGATACATGAGGGTTTAACTATAAGCCAACAGTCTCCTATGGTCATGGACAAGCCTATTGTCTCAATCTCAAGCAAGCAATAATAGTTACAATATGTCAGAGCACCAAATATATAATAGCAAGGCATCCCATACATTACATATTGGATGATCATGAAGCTAGTCGTATAAAATGTCAAGACTAGCAAGAGTTCAGTCGTACATGATCAACCCTAGGATCTGTCAATCATGTTAAAGCCCATAGGCAGACAGTAAATAAAGATGCAATACGAGCTAACACGTGCTTGTCGGCTAAACGCCTCAAAAGAATAATTTTTACAATAAAGTGGAAGGACAAAAAAACTCACTCGTTGCCAGGGTTACGCCTGGTGGTCACCATCTGGCTGGAGGTTAGGTACATCCTCTGGGACTGCTCCGATATCTGGCCATACAAAACCAGCTGGATCAGACCCCAGAAAGAGCAAGTGCCACAAAGGTGGCTTCACTTAGGAACTAAAACCAGCATATCATAATAGAATAATTAAAGAGAGCTTATAAAAGAACTAATCATAATAATAATAGAGATAACAATAATAAATTGAGTACGAGGAAACCATTCAAGCAGCCAGACTGCAACCCTTAAACCAAATAAGGACCGGGGTTGCAGCCCTTCACCTGAATAGAAACCCGTCTCAAATACTAATGGTAAGGTAACAAGACAATAAACGAAGAGAGGACTCAGAACTGCTCCGGGAGCCAGGTTACAACCCTTAAACCAAACAAGGACCGGGGTTGTAACCCTTTGCCTGAACAGAACTGGACCCCTGATCTTTATTGTTAAGGCCAGTATAAAGAATTAATCATGTCGTTGCAGTAAGGTAAATATGACGAGCGTAGCATAGGGTTGCAATAAGACAATAACGAAGAGAGGACACAGAACTGCTCCGGGAGCCAGGTTACAACCCTTAAACCAAACAAGGACCGGGGTTGTAACCCTTCGCCTGAACAGAACTGGACCCCCGATCGTTATTATTAAGGCAAGCATCAATAATCATGTCGTGTCACAATCTTGTACAGGATTCGAGACAAGACTAAGCTGGGATAAACTCTATCCAATCAATCACGGCCAATCAAGAGTACGGCTTGATACTTTTAACTAATTAGGGTTATCACAGGCCTAGTTGCTAGCAAGATGCAATGAGATTATCCCAACAGCCACAAGTCCTGCAGACCATCCGGTTATCCAGGTCGAATGTTCGTTTATGGAGAATGCAACACGTGACTGTGTGCTGGAAATGTGCCCTACTCATCGGTAGGCTGCAAGTCCACTTAATGCGCCCAGATAACGGGATTGCCTGTAGCTGGGAATCTTTTCATGTCAACTGAATTATTCTAGTTATTAGCCTTAGTCAATTACTGTAGGTATCCCTGACCGTGGTACTCAGGGATCCCTGCCTTAGACATGATGCAAGCATTACCGGTTCATTTAGTACAAACACATTCACCCATGGTGTCCAGGCCATTCAATTCTGCCATGACATGCTAGCCGTCGCAACAGCATTCGAGATATATATCATGTCAAATACACTGTCAAGAGTGCGCCACGACGGGTCACTATCATGTCATGTCATTATTTAAAATTAATATTTAACCTGGTATAAGCGTGTATGCAATAACTAAATATAAACAGGGTGCAAGAGTTGTAGAGGAATCATGCGGCTCAGGGAGACGGAGAATAACTTCCACATACGAACTTAAAATGAGGTGCTCCAGAGATATTCGGAAAGGCAAAACAAAGATCTAAAACTTTTATGTTTTAAGTTTTTCGAAATTCTGGCTAGAAAATAGCTTAACGTGGCAAAAACAGTCATTCTGTGCACTTTTTATGCCAAAAATTCAATTCTGCGTAAAATATGTAAAAGGGGAGGGTTTCCAGCGTAAAATTTCACATTCTGGGTACCTTCCAGCATAAAATACGCAATTTCAGGGTTTCCAGCGTAAAATTTCACATTCTGGATACAATCCAGCGTAAAATACGCAATTTTAGGGTTCCCAGCGTAAAATTTTACATTCTGGATACAATCCAGCGTAAATACGCAATTTCAGGGTTCCCAGCGTAAAATTTCATTTTTACGCAAGCCTTCCTGCGTAAAATTCGATTTTACGCTAGCTTTCCTGCGTAAAATCTTATTTTAAGCCAGCACCACATTCTTCAGCCGACATGAAAATTCAGAAAACTAGTTTTGGCCATAAAAACTTCATTTTAACTCGAAATGAGGTGAATCAAAAACCAAATTCACACGAAATTTCGTGCTCTTGCTCATGGAACTATTGGTTTTCAAAAATAACAAGTTTTAGTAGATCAAAACCAAGAAAACTCTATGAATAAAAAGTTATAAAGTAGATCTAGAAGAATCTATCCATCAAAATTAAAAACTCCAAGTTCTAAAGAGGCTTATAATCATGTAAAGAAGAGAATGGAACAATAAAACTTGAAATCCATCGTGAAGCAAGTTGCACTTGCCTAAACCTCTTGGTAGGTGGAGAGCAACGATGAGGAAGAAGAAGAGTGAATGATGAGAGAGAAAGAGTTGGGCTAATAAATGGGATGGTGGTGGTAGGTAAGGGTTCTCCCCCTTGGTTCATGATGAACCAATAAGCAACCCAAGCCGAACCAAGCCAACCCACACAACCCGAACCAAAACAGGAGTCTAATAATACGAGTCAGATTACGTACACGTATTCCAAAATACGTAATACGAACAATAGGCATTACAACAGGATGCCTCATTCCAACCTCTTCGGATGCCCACCAATCACGAACGAGATCCTGAAGTAAAAGTCCGACCTGGTCAACCTTCTCTTCTGCTGGAACCTTTGCTGTGGTCAATATGGCCTCTGTATCCTGAAGCCAAGCATCCGCCGTGATGGCATCCTCCGTGCCGTCAAAATATCGCAGTTTAAGTCGACAAAACCTTCCGGACGCTCCTGAATCATTCTTGACACTTCTCTCAAGGGCTAATTGCAACCCCTGGTTCTGTAGCACATTCTGTTCTTTGTTGCTGGGTCTACTATTACTGTTGGGCTGCCGTTTGGCGTTGTTGGGTCTCTAATAACCCTTTAATAATCTGTAATAGTGCCGGCACATCTAATGCTACTGGTACTACCGGCATCACTGGAGGTACGGGATCCTCTGGCCTCTGTAGCTCAACAGGCTCTTGCTCGATAATGTTCTCGATGTGAATTTGTCCAGGTAGAGGGGCTACCCCTTGCTGATCTCCAACTGGTCCCTGGTCTACTAGATTCTCTCCCATGCCGGCTCCTCCAATAGCCGAGAATGATGTGACCCTAAAGGAAAGGATACAAGGTATCAAAAGACAGGACGGGAAAGAATCGAGGATGACAATCATGTTAGCAATCAAGGTAGGAGAAAGAGAAAATGAATCAGGAGATTAAGGGGAACATGATTTGATTAAGACTCCTATAATCGCAATACCCCACAAGTCTGAAAAATCGACCTGCATGGGCCACCAATAAAACCTTGTCACGCTCCAGTACCGGAATACTGAGATGGACTAGGCCAGCTACTCCATATGAGGTATATAAACGTCATACGGCGATCGTGGCTGTCAAGAGACAAGGGGTGCATGCTACAATCAAGTCTCCTATGGTCTCACAGAGCATCTATGTCTCAATCAATCAAAACAAGAAGCAGTAAATAATGATCATATAAGACAAAGCAGTAAGGCGTCCCCGACGCTTCATCAAAATGATTCTTGAGCCTAGCAATACAAATAATCAGCTAGTACCGAAAGTCAAGTACATAACCGTAGTCAACTGCAGTCTGATTTAATTACAATTATGCAAAGGAAACTAGTGTCCAGAACTGCCGCCTAACAAGTGCCGGTGGCTAAATGCCAAGTACAAAATAGAAGATCAGAGCGGAGAAGAAGAAACCCACTCATGGTCCCTGGCGTCCATACTCCTGGTGTGCACCATTGTTCGGATAGAAGGCTGGATCCTCTGGAGCTGCTACGAGGTCTGGCAAACAAAATCAGCGGGGTCAGGCCCCGAATAGCAAGTACCACAAGGGAGAACAAAAGAGTGAGATGAAACCCAATGAGTAAATATGACCTGATTCACGAGTTATAGCTTATACCATATCATCGAGACAATACGACACACTTACAACCAAACAAGGACAAATGGTGCCAATATCGTGCCGATATAAGATATATCCTATAACCATGGACAGGTGAAGGGCTTCTGATCGCGACTTCGGTCCATAGCTTATTGCAGCACAATAGCCCAACCCAACAAACAAACAAGGACATGGGTTGGACCACGCACCACGATAGTCCATGTTCCTTAGTTGCTAACAGAAGAAAACATATCACAAAACAAGTCAGCTTACAAGCGGCCAATCAATCCTACGGCTTTCTATTGTTTGCCTGGGTTATCCCAGTAATGCAAATAGGAATCCTCAGTTCATGTCAACCCAACAGGGCTAGCCAAACCATATAATATACATATACACATAGCACTTTGACTATGCACCGGTCTCCCGTAAGGCCACCGTGCTAAAACATATAACACATAGCACGTAGGAGTCGGATATAGTCATCCACTATAGGCGGATGAAACTGTATCCGTGGTGGCCAACCCGACATGTCAGGACAGGACCTGGGTGGCCAGTATGGCACGATCTCTGGATTCTTTCCACCCAATGCATCTACCAATTTGAGTTGCTTAGATTAACCCTATCTTGATAATGGAATTACATGTCGTGGTCACATGGTCATCCTCCGTATGTCGTACCATAGTACGTGTACGCCAGCCCGATCTAGATCCATGCTTAGTATAATGCTTCAAACAACAATCAACATACCACGACACTATTACTGACCAATTACCATGACTGTACTGGAAGGTACACATGTATTGACATATAACACGAACGATCACTTGGCAAGTAGAGTCACACCTCAGTGCACTCATTAAATAGCACCGCAGTGCATACTAATATTGTATCTCAATACACACTTAGAACATGTACCACGTATATACAGGTAATCAGGTCAGGAACATGGTCAAGTCAGGAAGTCACTCGGACTCCTCTTGACATAAAAGTCACATATGAATCCTGGTTAAAGTGAGACATGAGGGCCCTTGAAGCCAATCCAAAGATCTACAACTTTCATGTTAGGAGTTGGGAGAAATTCTGGCCACAAATCAGTCAAATAGGACATAAAACAGCCAAAATAGGCACTATACGGCACTATTCAAGCTATGCAGCACTATTCATCCTGCGATACTATTTATCTCATGCGGCTGCGGCACTATTCATTCCATGCTGCTGCGGCACTATTGATTCCTGCGCTGCGGTACTATTTATTCCTGCGGCTGCGGTACTATTCATGCTCATGCGGCTGTGGCACTATTCATGCGGCTGCGGGACTATTCATGCTCATGTGGCTGTGGCACTATTCATGCTCATGCGGCTACGACACTGTTCATGCGGCTGCGGTACTATTCATGCTCATACGGCTTCGACACTATTCATTCCTGCGGCTGCGACACTATTCATTCCTGCGGCTGTGGCACTATTCATGCTCATACGGCTGCGGCACTATTCATGCCACTGCGATACTATTCATGCGGCACTATTCATCGTCCCTGCCAAAATTAGGACAGATGAACATAGAAATGGCCAAAAATGCTTTTGGCCATAACTTTCTCAAAATAAGTCGAAATCTAACTTTTCAAAGGTCAAAATTGGGTTGAATTGAATTCCCTACAACATAGGACCATTAGTTTTCGAAAATAACCAAGTTTGATAGATCAAAACCAAGGAAACCCATAGAACCCTAGTTTTAGAAACTTAGATCTACACAAAACTAGCCATTAAAATTGAAAACTCCAAGAACTAAACTTGTAGAGGATGATGAAAGAACAATATAGACAAATTATTTCAAAAAAAAATTAAGAAATGAAAAATGCAAGAATCTCTCCATTTGGTGCAAGATGTACTTGCCTATTGGTTGGGAGGAAAAGAAAAGAGTGAATGAGGAAAGGAGTGAGAGAATATATATAGGGGTTGGCTTAAGAAAACCCTAAGCCCTAAACATGCTCTAACCATGTGACTAATGACATGTTAATTGCTATATGATACAACTAATTAAATTAATTAAATAAAATCCTAACCACAACACGGTTCAGAAATCTTATCATCGAAATAGTGAACCACGCCTACAACCAAACAAGGACAAGGGTTGGCACACTAATCCGCGACGAGATACTGTTCCATGCCATGGCCAGTTACAAATATATACATACAATCAAGATACAGGTGCCAGATACCATATACATAAAAAATCAAAAAATTACGTATTCCGGGAATGGGGAGTGACAACTGGTTCATGATATGTTTGGCTCGTGGCGGGGATTGGCTTGGACGCGCCAAGGCATGGAGTCCTTAGTATTTCGAGACGAGTTATCGAACTGGGTTCGGTATGCAACATGAAGATGTTCGCCCGAGAGTTTTTGGATGTGCTATAGAAGAGATGATGTATGGAACGAGATCCTTTGAGAACTAGAGAGTTCATGAGCGTTGTAGCCTATTGGCATTTTCAGTTGGGCTATTCAAAGTCCTCGAAATCTTCAGTTTATTATCAATAAAAGATATTCTTATTATATACTTTGTTCCTTCCGTTGTGAATGTTATCAATTTAAGATAAACTTATGTGAACCCGTTATCTTGCCTTGCATGAGTGCAACTTTAGGCTCGTGCGGCATCATGCCCCAGCGAGGACGATGATTCGGGTAAAATCTAGCGAGGACGAGCGATTTCTTGAGTCGGGACGTGACAAGTTGGTATCAGAGCAGTTCCATCCTTTGGACCATGAACGAGTCTCTTTGACCCTCAGTTGCTTCTGTTATCGAAATCAATCGGCCCTAAGTTATTTTCGCAACCGTATGGCTCATAGATCTGCTCGACGCCACACTGAGTGTTCCATAAAGTCTAAATACTTGTGTGTGTCTTGCTGCATACGTTTGGAAATTTACTTGATGTTGTTGAATAATATCGCAAGACGTTGATTACACCAAGTGCAACAAATTGTACGATGTTGGTTGCATAGGCACAACTAGTCAGTTTGAGAGAACATGTATTATATGGCTATGTGAATTGATTGCGAATGTGATGAACGAATTCGAGTAACGACTTCGTGTATCGAGAATGAATCGTTGCACGAGTTGTAACAAATAAAATTGAGAAATCACGGATGCGATAATTGTGAGTTGAGTTGGTCGCTAAGTCAAATTTGAGTAGGAATATATAAGTTGGCCGAGTTGTGTTAGGCTTCAAACTAGGCGAACGTACATGTTGGCCGAATGTTGAGTTGAGTTTTAAATAAGCGATTGTTGCGTATGTGATTGGTACGATCACCGAGGCACGGTTAGATCGGAATAGGTGACGGAAGAAACGCTTAGTACGTTACGAGAGAAGTGACTCAAATTCTGAGTGTATATGCCATACTAAATATGCGATTAGTGCATCAGAGTATTGTGTCGATGGTGATAGGCTCGAATCTGAGTGGTATATTCAATACCACTTAGCGATAGCTATGTCGAACTATTTGACGATTGCGATAGATTGCATCGAGATGATGGTGTCGATTGTGATAGGTTTGTCTGCAACGGACGGTATAGTGTCGAGACTCGAGTGGGAATTGTTCGATAGAAGTCGATGTAAGAATGCTTCGATGAATTAAGTTAGTATGATCAGGTGCCGACTCACATCTGTAAATGATGAGTCGAACAAGAATTTGTTGAGTGTAAGCTGAACGATAGGCTAGAAATAGCGATGGGAATAAGTATTGAAGAAATAATTGACTCGATCGAATTGAGTTGAGTTAATGGGAAGACTTGTTTGAAACAAGTTGGGTAGATACGAAGAGCCGTACGAAGGAATTTGAATTAGCGCGAAGATTTAATAGCACGATTTGAAAGTTCGATAGGGAATACGAGAATGGATATAGGGAATTAGAAATCGTGTCACTTGATGACGATAGTTATCTACAGCAAGACGGATATTGATACGTGCGAGACGTGATTCGTATTCAAGTTCGAATTATAATAGTAAAAAATCTCAGCTGAAGATATCCCTTCGCCAAAGCACAAAAGAGGCAAAAGACTCAGGCTCAGTGCTAAAAAAAAATAGAAGATATGGAGAGAAGTCCCTTTATTGTCATGTCTACCAAAGTCTAGTATAGACACATCAAGACCATACATAAGGGTCTAATTCGGTTCTTCCACAAAGGATCTAGTACAGATTCGACAGAAGCCTAGAAGGATCTACAAGGGATGCAATCTTCATCGAAGCACAACCTTCCTTCTTCGATACACACGCTGGAAAATTGACTTCCACCGAAGCATGTTCTGATATTCTTGTGGGCGCAGCCTCTCAGAAACATATCAGCAACCCAGCACTTTGAAGAAGCCAGAGCCTTCGAGCCAGAGGCGCAGCTAGTCCCTGTGTCAACCTCAGAAAAAAGATGGTGCTAGGCCCCCTCCCCTTCTTTTATTCCAGAAGCCAGTGTCTTCCCTCCAAAGGTGCAGCTATCTTGTGCCAATCTATGACGCACAAGCGTGTCATGCCCTTCCCTTCGCAGCCAACGCCTTCACTATTCAGAGGCGCAGCTACTTACCTACGTCCGTATGAGGCGCATGATGGTGACATGCTCATACGACCTCCATTCCCACGGCATAGTCATATGCTCCGGATTAGAAGCTTAAGTCACTTCTCTACAAGAGACTTGGGAACTCCCATCGCAACTAATGCAAGTCAACCTATCGCTCCAAAAGCACAGTAACCTCGTCAACATGAAGCACAAGCCTACTTGTCGCCTACAGCACAATGACTCTGGTAGCCTGAAACACAGCTTCATAAGTTGCTCTATATGCAAAGAAGTCTCGTCGTCATTCGAAGTCAAGTCCACTCGTCGTCTGAAAGCACAGAGGTTCCGTCGCCTCGAGAAGCATGGTCTACTCGTCGCCCCCGAAGCACAGCTGCACTTAGTCCTCACCAGAGGCACAAGAAGCATGGGTCCACCCTAATTGGTTTGTTTAAACTGCCTCTTGCAGAGAAGATTGGGATTAAATCATGATTGATATAATATCAGATTGATCTAAATCTTAGACGAGGATCAATTAGACTCCAAATCTAGAATAAAATCATAAGATTTACTCGGCTGTATCCTTGCAAGCAAATCGGCACACGCCATGTGTCACCTCCTTCGATGATGTTTATAACCACCAGAGATCTCATTTGAGGGAAACCTCGATGTCCGCCACGTGTCAGCGCCACAGAAGCCCGCACCGTGCAATAACGGCAGATTCTTTCATATCTCAGGAACCCTAATGCACATATCGGTTCTCTATAAATAGAAGGAGTTATTCTTCTACCGAAGGAGCGGAAAAAGAGAAAAGAAAGTGGAAACATTGACAATCGAAAATCTTCAAAGGAGCAGCGATCTCTATCTACGAAGAGTCAACCGCCCTCATTGTCACGCCCAGAGCCAGAATACTAGAGAGCGGGGGACAGACACAGCCAGCTATGTACATTGAAGTATAATGTACCTAGATATACGGTCACGGCCGTCTAGATGCATGAGGGTTTATCTACAAGCCAACAGTCTCTTATGATCATGAACAAGCCTAGTGCTCAATCACAAGCAAGTAATTAAATGTTACAAGATTTTAGATCATCAGACATACAAAGTAAGGCGTCCCAAACATTATATATTCAGATGATCATGAAGCTAGTCGTACAAAATACGAGGACTAGCAAGAGTTGAAGTCATACATGATCAACCCTAGGATTTGTCAATCATGTTACAGCCCGTAGGCAGACAGTAAGTAAAGTTGCAAACGAGCTAACACTTGCTCGACGGCTAAACACCTCAAAAGAATATTTTTACAAGGGAGTGGGAGAGCAAAATAAGAACCGACTCGTTGCCAGGGTTGCGCCTAGTGGTCACCATCTGGCTGGAAAACAGGGAGATCCTCGAAAGCTACTTCGAAATCTGGCCATACAAAACCAGCTGGGTCAGACCCCAAAAAGATCAAGTGCCACAAAGGAGGTTTCACTTAAGAACTAAAACCAGCATATTAGCACATGAGACATAAAGGATAATAAAAGACATGAGTTAAAGAAATCAGGATGATAAACGATAAGGTAACTAAGGAACTATTCCGGTAACCAAGTTACAACCCGTAAACCAGACAAGGACAGGGATTGTAACCCTTCTCCTGAACAGAACTTAGTCCCTGACCGATTATCGTTAAGGTAAAGCATAACAGTAAATGTACTGAAATAACCATGTAGTGGTCTTGCCTGGACAAGACTAGACTACCCATCCATCAATTACAGCCAAGCAATGAGTACGGCTTGATACTTTAGCTAACGAGGGTTATCACAAGCCTAATTACTAACAAGATGCACTGAGATGTTCCAACAGCCACAAGCCCTGCAGTCTTAATCCAGGTTATCCGGTCACAAGTTGAGAGAGTTGGATTAGGTGACTTGGGGGTACAACACATAACAGTGTGCTGGAAATGTGCCCTACTCGACGGCAGGCTATAAGTCTAATTAAAGCGCCCAAATAACAGGACTGCATGTAGCTGGGAAATCCCTTTATGAACTACTTGATCAATATAGTCATTATCCTAGTCAGATTCAGTATGAATCCTTGACCGTGGAAATCAGGAATTCATATCCTAGACATGATACAAGACGACACCCACGGTGTCAAGACAAGAGTTACTTAGCAAGGTATGTCGAGATTATCATGTAGGTTTACTTTTTCAAGTCAAGAGTGCGTCACAACGGACCACCATCAAGAATTATCATGTCCAGTTACTTATCAAGAGTGCACTACGACGGGTCACTATCAAGAATTATCATGAATGAGAGAAACTTGCTAACTAGTGACATATTCTTGAAGCCAAGGAAAATCTACAACTTCTATGTTGGGAGTTGGGAAAAATTCCAACCATAAATCATGCAAATAAGACATAAAATAGCCAAAACAGGCACTATACGGCCTATACTGCGACATGCGGCCTATACGGCCCATTTACGACATCATGCAGACCAACTACGACATACGACTCATGCGGCCCCATTCGCGACATCCATGCGGCTCAACTGCGACATGCGGCTCATGCGGTCCCATTCGCGACATCCATGTGGCTCAACTGCGACATGTGGCCTATGCGGCCAATTCGCGACATCCATACGGCTCAACTGCGACATGCGGCCCATTCGTGACATCATGCGGCTCAACAGTGACATGCGGCCTATGCGGCCCATTCGCGACATCCATGCGGCTCAACTGCGACATACGGCCTATACGGCCCATTCGCGACATCATGCGGCTCAACGGTGACATGCGGCCTATGCGGCCCATTCGCGACATCCATGTGGCTCAACTGCGACATGCGACCTATACAGCCCATTCGCGACATCATGCGGCTCAACTGCGACATGCGGCTCATGTGGCCCATTTGCGACATCCATGCGGCTCAACTGCGACATACGGCCTATGCGGTCCATTCGCGACATCATGCGGCTCAACTGCGACATGCGGCTCATAAGGCCCATGCATTCCATGCGGCTGCAGCACTATTCATGCGGCAATATTCATCGTCCCTGCCAAAATCAGGACAGATGAACTAAAAAATATCTAAATCTTATTTTGGCCATAACTTCCTCAAAACAAGTCGAAATCTAACTTTTCAAAGGTCCATTTGAGGTAAAATCGAATTCTCTACAACATGGAACAATTAAAATATGAAAATAATGAAGTTTAATAGATCAAAACCCAAGAAAACCAAAAATGATACACACTTAGATCTACATGAATCCATCCACCAAAATGAAAAATGTCAAGTTCTAAAGTGGCTTAAAATCAAGTAAGGAAGAGAATGGAACACTAAAACTTGAGATCCATCTTGAAGCAAGCAATTTGCACTTGCCTAGGACTTGGTAGCTGGGAGGAGTAAATGAAGAAGATGAAGAAATAAATAGAAAAGTGAATGAAGAGAGAGAGGGAATGAGTTGGGTTATATATCAACCCTCTCCATCTCAAACCAAGCCAAGCCAAGCCAAGTCAAATCGAACCAAACCAATCAAATAAACCAAGTCAAGATTAAACCAAGACTAGGATAAGCAAAATAAGTCTAACTACAGTCCACCTGATAAATGCCAAAAATCTCGTATACGCATACGAAAATACGTATAACGGGAAACGGGAGTGACAACTCTACCCACCTTAAAAGAATTTCGTCCTCAAAATTTAATCAAGAGGCTAGAGATGTCGGGGCAAGCTATATCAATTATAAGCAAGCTATGACTAGCAGTCAATCAAGCAATCATTCATGCAAGCAAAGAATTAAAAGCATAAGGCATAAGAAAGATATTATACCTTATGAGTCAAACTGGTATAGATATCGTGAGCGGATATCATCCTCACGCTCCCACGTTGACTCACCCAAAGAGTGGTGACCCCAAGTGATACGGACTAAGCTAATAGTTTTATTCTTGAGTACCTTCTTCCTTCGGTCCAATATGGATACGGGTCATTCCTCATACGAAAGGTTGGTACCAATAAGCAATTTCGAATGATCAAGAACATGACATAGATCCGAAATATATCATCGCAATTGGGATACATGGAATATGTTATGTACCTTACATAACGACGGCGGAAGAGGAAGACGATAGGACACATCACCTACTCGCTCAAGGATATCGAACGACCCTATGTACCTAGGACTAAGCTTTTCCCGTACGCCGAAGCGAATAACGCCATGGATAGGCGAGATCCTAAGGAATACGTGGTCGTCGACTGAAAACTCAAGGGGACACCGATGAGAATCGGCCCAACGGCGCTGACGATCTTGGGCAATTCGAAGATGATCTCTGACTTGCCTGACTACCTCGATTGTTTGCATAATTATCTCTGGACCAAGCATTTACCTCTTATCTACATCATCCCACACTAATGGGGATCTACACTTCCTGCTATACAGTGCTTCAAAGGGTGCCATCTGGATACTAGCATAGAAACAGTTATTATAGGAGAATTCTACGAGATGCAGGTGATCTTCCCACGAACCACCGAAGTCGAGTGTACATGACCGCAACATATCTTCAAGAGTCTGGATCATACATTTTGACTGACCATATGTCTGCGGATGATAAGCCGAACTGAACTTGAGACGAGTCCCCAAGCTCTCTTGAAGACTCCACCAAAAGTGCGATGTGAATCTTGAGTCTCTATCCGATACGATACTAACTGGAACTCCATACAATCTGACAATCTGCCTTAGGTACATCTCTACTAGCTAATCCGTCGACTGACCAATTTTGAAGGGAAGTAAATGAGCTGCCTTCGTGAGACGATCAACTGTAACCCAGATAGTATCTCTTCCAGCCGGGGATTTAGGTAACCCAGTTACAAAATCCATGGTAGTGTGCTCCCATTTCCATTCTGGGATCGGTAAAGGTTGAAGAAGTCCAGCTGGTCTCTGATATTCAGTCTTAACTTGTTAGCAAACTAAACAACGATAGACAAACCAAGCTATCTCCCTCTTTCTGCCATTCTACCAAAAATGCTGACGGATGTCTCGGTACATCTTCGTGCCACCGGGATGAATTGAATACTGAGAACTGTGAGCCTCTGCCATGATTTCTTGTCTGATATCAGCACTGGGTACACAAAGATGCCTTCCATGTTGGAGAGTACAATCTTCGTGAACACATAATCTGGTCTTCGTCCTGCTACACATTCTATCCTAAGCCGCTGAAGCTTAGAATTCGTTGATTGTACCATCTTGATCCTCTCAACTATGCTGGACTAAACTTGCATACAGGCCATCAATGCCATATTGGTAGGATGAACAACTTCAATACCCATCTTCTGAAGATCCGCTAATAACTCTGGTTGTGCTGTTAGAAAATAAACTCCAGCTCTCATGCTCAATGCATCTGCAATAACGTTGGCCTTTCCAGGATGATACTACAAGTTAATGTCATAATCGATAAGTATCTCTAGCCATCTTCTCTGACGTATATTAAGATCCTTCTGGGTAAACACATACTTCAGACTCTTATGGTCGGTGAAAATCTCCACGCGATCTCCATATAAATATTGCCTCTAAAGCTTAAGTGCAAAAACCACGGATGCTAACTCCAAGTCATGAGTTAGGTAATTCCTCATGATCACGAAGCTGACGTGACGTATAAGCTACTACCTTACCATGCTACATCAAGACGCATCCCAATCCTCTGCCGGAAGCATCACAATAAAATAAAAATCCTCCAGTCCCATCTGGAAGCGTGAGAATAGGAGCCGTCATCAATCTTCACTTCAACTTCTCGAAGGAACTCTGACACTCTGCTGTCCAAGCAAACTGCACATCCTTGTGGGTCAACTGCGTCAATGGTACTAAAATTCGAGCAAAGTCTGACATAAATCGTCGGTAGTAGCCGGCCAATCCCAGAAAACTCCAAACTTCTACGACGGTGCTAGGTACTGGCCATGACTCTATAGCTACTATCTTCTGGAGGTCAACTTCCACTCCACCTCTGGTGATGATATGACCTAAGTACGAAATGCGATCAAGCCAAAATTTGCATTTACTGAACTTCGCGTACAACTGGTGCTCTCTGAGAATATGGAGAACTACACGAAGATGTTGCTCATGCTCTGCCTCATTCTTGCTATAGACTAAGATGTTGTCTATAAATACTATCACAAACTGATCCAAATATGGCATGAAGATACAATTCATGAGGTCCATGAATACGGCTGACGCATTGGTAGCTCCAAATGGCATAACAAGGAACTCCCAATGCCCATATCTGGATCTGAATGTTGTCTTCGGGACGTCTTGCTCTCTAACTCTGATCTAATGGTATCCTGACTGTAAGTCAATCTTCGAGAATACTGCCGCTCCTCTGAGCTGATTAAATAAATCATCTATCCTTGGGAGAGGATATATGTTCTTGATTATTACAGAGTTCAAGGTACGATAATCAACACATAATCTTGAAGTACCATCCTTCTTTTTCACAAAAAGTATCGGGGCTCCCCAAGGTGATCCACTAGCACGAATGAATCCTTTGGTTCTGAGTTCTTCAAACATCTTGTACAAGATCTCTAACTCTGAAGGCGCCATCCTATAGACTCCCCCTAACACTGGTGCCATCCCTGGAATCAAGTCAATGGTGAACTCTATTTCTCTCTGGGGGCATGCCTAGAAGCTCTGCGGGGAACACGTCGGGGAACTCTTTCATGAATCTAGAAAATTGAACTGCCACTGCTACTGCCATCCGCAATACAGGTGGAGAAGGTTCTAATTCGTCTCTGGAAAATGAAAACTCTGGTTCGCCTGGGATACCAAAAAATCCTGCCAATATGGCAGTCTATTCTGGCATAATGAACCTTCAACCAATCCATTCCTAGGACCACATCATAGTCGGCCATCGAAAATTCTATCAATCTAGCAGGAAACTCTCTACCGCTAACTACGATTTGACACGAGGAAAATACTCTATCTACTCCCACAAGACCATTACCAGTAAGTATATTGAGCCTTACTGATAATGACTTGGGCTCCAGTCCTATCAGTATTGCAAATCGTGCAGACATAACTGAATTGTTTGCCATGAAATATAAAAGAGCAGAACAGTTTTATGGGAGGACTGGACTTTTACTTCACGTTACAAACTCGTTTGTACAAAGAAAGCCTAGGGACGAAAACCTAGGTACAGCAATCTAAGTACAATTATTTATTTTTGATTCTGGGGGGTGACGGTAGAGGCTCGGGAAAGCGACGGCAGCTCTGCCTTACTCCTTGGACGATCGGACGTAGCTTTGGCTCCTGAGACGAGATGTTTGGCATTGACGAAGAAATGCTCTTCTTGCTCTCCTCGTATTGCTCTTCTGGCTTCTCTCTCTCTGGATTGATCTCTGTGTATTTTTCTCTCTGATTATTGGGGGAGCCTCTCTCTGTGTGTGCGTATCTCTTGCAAGGAAATGGCACCCTGCTATTTATAGAGTGGGGGGCATCATTAGGGTTTGTAATGATTGCCCATTCTCAAAGTGGCGGCGGTCTGGTAAATGATCAATCTGGACTATTAATCTTGAGCATGAAGGATCTGGGCCATTAATGAGGATTATGCCAAATCATGTCAGTAATTAATGTTGATTGCAATAAATCCCTATTATGATGATTTGCTGATATCCGCAAATCTAAATGAATCAATTTAATTCATTCTCTTGCCACATGTCCCAAATCATTGGGATCTGACCCAAAATTTGACTATCTTTAGGACACGTGTCCTGTCATCATTATTGAGCCGCATGAGGAGCGTTCATATTTGGGCCGCATGAAGGTCGTCAGGACCGAGCCGTATGAAAGATTTCATGACCGAGCCGCATGATAGTCCTATACTCGAACTGTATGAAGGTTGTCATGACCGAGCCGCATGAATATGTTCATGACCGAGCCGCTTGGGGGTCTTCATGGCCGAGCTGTATGAGAGTCTTCATGGCCGAGCCGCATGGATTTCTTCATGGCCTAGCCGCATGGGGGACCTTCATGATTGAACCGCATAGGTTTCTCTGCACTGGCCGCGTGAACTCGTCTAGTCTAGCCGCATAAACTTGCCTCGAAGCTGTGAAGATTTTCTCCAGTTCCCTATGAAGATAGTGCTCTTGTGTCAGTCATCATGACTACTTTACGTCAGGGCTGTCAGCTGTCAGCTGTCAGCCGTCAGAGCATTAATTGTGTTTGAATGACGCTGGGTACAGCCGCTCTAAAAAGACACGTGGCTTTCCTCTACGGGCCGTATGGAGTCCACTCGAGCTGCCCATGTGTTTGAGCCGCATGGGACTCCTGAGCCGCATGCGGCTCCTTGGCCGCATGGATCATTTTTCTCTTCTTTTTTATGCTTCTACAAGACCCCCTTCAAAGTTTTCAATTTACAAAATTAAAATACTTTGAATAAGAAGCATGATTATGCGAGAGCCGCATGGATGTATTCTGTCCTAGCCGCATGGATTTGACCATCCGCATGATTACCTCAACGGCATAACTCTCTGAGCCGTATGGGCTATTTTGGCCGCATGAGCTTCTTGCCACGTCTTTCTGCCACGTGTGCAAATCTCCTCTTAATTTGCTGCAGATTTTAAGAGCCGCTTTCTTGGGCCAGGATCCCAAGAGTCATGCTATTATTCAGCCGTTTTGCCTCGATGACCGAAGAGTCGGTCATCATATTGTACACGGATCGAGGCATTCCTTCCTTGTCTATAAATAGGAACACTTTCGTTCTGGGGAATCTCCTTTGCTCTCTTTGATCTTTTTAACTCCTTTCTCTCCCAAGCACCTATGGCTCCCAAGAAGGTTGCTGCGTCGAAGGCCGCGAATGGCAAGGCGGTCGCTTCTGCGGCGACTGTGGCGACGAACGTGGCCACTCCTCTGCCGGCCGCTGTTCACTCTGTTCATCCCGACGTTCATCCACCTATTGCTGGTAAGGGCATTGCCTTAGAACCCTAACTGCCATGGCTCTGCTGCATAATTTATGCACAAGCCGTATGTACAAGGTTCGTCGATATGACCGCATAAGCACTTCGCCCAGGAAGCCGCATGGCTTGTCATACTCGATCTGAACCGCATATATATTTTCGGTTTGGGCCGCATGAGCGTAGTTCACTTTTGAACCGCATAAGTTTATCTGCTTGTAGCCGCATGAGTCTTGTCTGTTCAGGGCTGTATGAGTCTGCATGGACTTTGAACCGCATAGTCTCACCTGAATCCGAGCCACATCAGCGCCTTGGTTTATCTGTTGAGTCTATGTGAACCTTGAACTGCATAGGCCCTTCTGAACCCAAACCGCAGAAGCTTCATAAGCTCATCTGAACTTGATTTATATGGACTTCGTCTGACTCGGAGCCGCATAAGGCTATGATGAACCGAACCGCATGAACTTATCTGGTTCTGAGCCGCATGAGGCTGTGACCACCCGAGCCGCATGGACTCAAATGATCTTTCAAACGCTTCTTTGTTTTGACTATCCTCTAATCTTGTTTCTTTCGTCTATCTTCAGTGATTCTGCCAGTAAATCCTGTGGGGAAACTTCTGGTTGGCTCGAATCAACTTGCCACGGATGTGCGACGGGACGATTTAGTTCGTCAAGTGTCAGAGCAGCTCCTTGTTAATGAGCCTTTGGAGCGACTGAATGTTATCAGGGTTCAATCTTTCTAATTACTTAGTGACATGATGAGCTCCGGGAAGCTAAATAGGAAGTATCTGAGGCCGATCTTCCTCTTTGGGGATGTATTGATCATAAAAAACTCTCGAGTGCTAGATATTTCCAAGAGTTAGGATTTTAATCTGGACGGGATGCCGATTCATATCCCCATTATGAAGCGTCATTTCCCTCTTGCGTAGTTTAACATGATCTTGTTGGACAGGCAGATGACAGACCCCCTTACTCCAACCAGACCGGGGATGTTTGTGGGTAACATCCGTTACAATAAAACTACTGGGTCAGTACGCACGATCAAGGATCCGGTTATTCGATCTGTGATGGGGTTAGCTCCGGGTACCTTTATCAACACACCCGGTCCTAACTTCTTATTTTTTCAGGCTGATACCTTCCTGAGCCAGCTTGCTCGAAAAGGGTCCTATCCTGTTGGCAGATTGGCACTGCTGGGCTGGTTACACCCCATTCCCTCGTGGGCTAACCTGACCTCGTGGATTTTGCGGAAATACGAGACATTTTTACGAGAAGTCAATCTTTATGATGCTATCCGGGTACCAGCCACGGATTGCCCATTAATAAGCCGCTGTTCATGGCCCTTCTGGAGATGTATAACCATCGGACAAGGACTTTCTTCACACCTGTAGGGGAGTTGGGGCTCGCTCTCCATGAGATGTATGCTGTCTCCAAGCTTTCCTGGGGAGACGAACCCTTCGAAGCGTACACTCCAACGAACGAGGAGTTCCAGGATCTAGATCGACGATTCCCAGGCTTCGTCGCTGTGTACCAATAACTGTTATGTCACTATAGTACCTGTCACCAAACGACTATCAAGAAAAATGATAGCTCGGAAGGGGATACTCCCCATACCAACTCTTGGGTCTCCTATCTTTTTAAATTCAGTGCTACTGGCCGAGTTACTTCCTGAGATCGTCAAACTCTTAGGGAAGTAGAAGGCTTGGTGTCGACTGCTAGGAGGTCGAAGTCTAAGGGTGACAAGTTTGGGAGCCGGATTGAATCTTTCAGCTATTTTTATTATGGTACTCGGTGGCTGTCAGAGAAGGCACTCTTGGCAGGTTTTTTAATGGTGTGGCTGCGCAATTATGTGGTCTCAGGAGGGGCAGGTTCCATTGAGAGGATCGCCCGTCACTTTATTCTTCCTATCGTGAAGTTGGCCTTTGGGGTCAGGCTGGCTCTTCTTCCTGCTATGGTGTGTAGCATTCATGATGGTCTCTGCGCTTTCTCGTCCAAGGTCATCGCTCGTGACGTGGTGATGGACTTTGAACGTATAGAGCTGCCTTATCATTACCTGTTGGGGTGGCTGTTGTTGCATTATTGGTCTTTGATGAGGCCTGGGATGGGAGACGGCGTTACGGACGACGACGCTTTTCTTTTCAGTTATCGCCATCAGCCTTGGGAATATAGTACCATGCCAGCGTGTCGGAGGATGCTGGCGAGGGTGGACGGATATGATTTCTTCGTGTCCGTTCCCCGTTTTACCGACCAGGAAGTGAGGAGTGTCCATGTCGACGGCGTTGGATCTCCTCATTTCTTACCTGAGAAGATGTGTTTCTGGTTGCGTAACATTCGTCCGGCGCATTTTTTATCGCAACCGCAATACTGTGTAACTGGAGCCTACTTGTCCAGTAGGTTTGCCCGTCAATTTGGGTACATCCAACTATTCTTTGGGCGTCCCAGTTCCTGCCTGGGGTTTGAGGGTAGCATCCTTGATGGTATTAGGGCATGGAGCTACTATGACACTTGTCATACTCGAACTAGTTTCTCAGTTCCTGCAGCAAACGTACTGGGGGAAATCTTGCATATGGCGGCCTTATACCATGTTACGGCAATCCAGCCTCCCGTTGATTTTGACCCAAGAACTAGCTTCATCGTGGGCACTCGTTTGGCGGAGAGGGCTACGGTGTCGAAGGCAAAGAAGAAAGGGGCGAATAGGGTTCTCGAGCCCGATTCCGAGTCCTTTGACACAGTGAAGGGAAACAACAAGCGGGACGATGAGGACTCTCTCTCATCTGATGGTGAAGCCGCAGCGGATCAGCCGCCCATCATAGCAGATGAGATGATGACGGATCAGCTGTCGGTCGTATTAGATGAGGCGGTAGATCAGTTGCCATCTATACCAGAGGTGGTGAGGGTAGAACCACCACCTGCCGTACCTGGTCCCTTGCGTAAGCGAGGCAGGCATGAGTCTACTGACGAAGGAGTAGCCTTTTCCGTAAAGAGAGCTGCGGTCAGACCTCAGGCTACTTATTACGGAGAGGGGTGAAAATGCCGACGATGTTCCGGAGGTAAGACTATGTTCGAGCTATCTCCTTGTTGTGGTTTTCTTTTTCTTGGAGATATGACCTAATCATTTTTCTTTATAGGTGTCTGACGAACCGGGCTCTCATGAACCGTCTGCCGCTCCTGAGGTTGATCCGGCCCTTGCTGCTTTGATTAGCGACATGTGTGCCGCGGTCCTTTCTGCGGGGGCTCTCTCAGCGGCGGCTGAGGACTCCCAAGTTGCTGTGGCCTCGGTCCGGGGTGACGAAGGTATCCTCGGGCCTGTCTCCGAGATTGCTGAATTTCAGCAAGGCGACGCCGATCTCGTCGTATCCCCTCCCGAGGGTGCCGGGGCGGAGGAGTCTATTATATTCGACTCGGAGGCCGCTGGTGGAGAGGTTATGGTGGCCGTAGGCGAACCTCAGCCTCCACACTCTTTCGCTGGTAAGATAAGCCAAATATTGACTAGTGAGGGGGCTTATTTGCTCTATCAACATATCCTCCAGGTCAAATCGATTCATGGTTGTCTTGGCCCTACAGGTTCTGACCCTTTACTTCCCACAGCGGATGTTCTTGGGGAAGGCTCGGCCTGCTGCGATCTGGGGGAAAGGAGCATTTCTTCTCCTTCACCGACTCATGTCGAGGGGCCTTCCGCCAGCTCCGGGCAGATGGGAGTGGAGCTTGTTCCAGGAGCGATGGTCTTCGCCTCATCCTCTGCTGCTTATACGGCTTCGGAGATTGACTTCTCGGCCCTGCCGAGCATTCAAGTTCTGCGGGCTGCTGAAGAGGAGTTGGTCGCTGTTCAGGCGTTCTTCTGTACGGAGTTTGTTTCCCTCGTGGCAGGAGCGGCAGATTCTGTCACGTCTTCTTCAGTGTTGCCAGCTACACTCCCGTTGATGCCGGCTTCTTCGGAGGCTCTGGACGAGGTATCGCAGGATGTGGTCGACAGCTTCTATCGCCATTTAAAGAGAGGCGTAGATGCTGCCGTATAACGGGGGATCCCTTTTTCTCTGTCCCTGCGGTACGCTCGGGGTCAGATTGAAACTTTGAAGACTCTTCCTGGTGGGGTGGGGTTAGCTGCGCTCCTGGAGCCCAAGTTGGCAGAGGCTGATCAGTTCGTGACCCGATTGCTGGTGTTACGGTAGGCTGACTTGCCTGCTGCGATTGAACAAGAGCGGGGCTTCCTTATTGCTGCTCGGGATAGGATAAAGCTCGCTCGAGACACTGTCGGGCCAGTTGTGAAGGGGGACCTTGACGAGCTTTCCGCTTCGTATGACAGGCTGGGTCGTCGAAGTCAAGCTTGTAGGGCTCGGGAAGAGACTGCTTCTCGTAGAATAGCTGACACGAAGGAGCAGATTCTCGCACTTCAGAGGCAACTGGCCTTCCTAGAGTCAGAGTTGAAGGCTGCTCATGCGGAACAAGAGTCAATCGTTCAGGAGGCCGAGAAGGTTTTTCGATCTTCTGTTAACCTGGAGCGGGCTTTCAAGAAATTCGAGGACAACTGGCAAGCTCATGCTCTTCTGGAGGACGCAGCGGTGCTGAACCAAGAGGCTGAGCGTCGAGCTAAACAGAGGTTCGAGTGGTCCGTTGTCTTACTGACGGACCGTCTCACGGCGTTATGTGCCCCGGAGCAGTGATCAGTTTTCTGTTTTCCTTCACTGTTTTCTTCTCTTCTCTTTTTTTTTTCTTTTTGTCAAGGGATATGATCCCAGATGATGTAGTACTTTGAATTTTGAATAAATGAGCATGTTTCAACTCATCTTCTCTTTCTTGTACTTGTGGTGTTTATGGAATTGGACCTGCTGGAGGATTATTTGTGGACCTGTTACCCTGGACGTACCTTGGTTTTAGGTACGAGTAACAAGTTTTGGAGAAGAATACCTAGAACAACTTTGCGATAAGACAGCTATAGAAGTTTTTGGTATTCGAGAGAATGCCAGGGAGCAACTGGGCTCCTAGGCATGATAGGGAAGGGATGGGCATGTACTGGAGACCCAGTACAGCATATGTGGTCGACTGAGAACATTTGTGGTCATCAGAGGACATTTATGGTCAACAGAGGACATTTGTGGTCAACAGAGGACATTTGTGGTCAACAGAGGACATTTGTGGACCTATTATCCTTGTCGTACTCCGGTTGTGGGTACAGATAATAGGTTGAAAGGGAACCGACATACTTACTCAGAGGTAATGAGGACATGGCAAGTATGAAGGTTTCTTCTACGGAGCCTTTCCACGCAGAGGTATTGAGGACATGGCAGGAGTGGGCTCAATGAAGAGGGGGTACATAAAATGACTCAGAGGTAATGAGGACATGGAAGTTTTATGTAGGGGGTAATTTGTTTTTGGCGGAAGTGAAACGACTCAGAGGTAGCATCGATATGGTCGTTTTGGAAGTTTGTGGACCCGTTACCCTTTTTGTGTTCTGGGATGCGGGTAGTGGATCATGAGGGAGGATCTCTTATAGGAAGAAAGTTCAGAGGAATGATCATACATGACTTACTATCTAAAAAGTGACCGGGATGTGAGTTCAGAGACACCAGCGGGTACATGACTCGATATTGTGAAAGTGTGAGTTCAGTGGCACCAGCGGGCACATGACTCGATAATCTGGAATGATTAAAAAATGAGTTCAACGGTACCAGAGGGTACGTGACTCAAAAATTCAGAGAACTATGAGGGTGAGTTCAGCGGTACCAGCGGGTACATGACTCTATGTATGGAAGATGTGGGAATGAGTTCCGAGGTACCAGCGGGTACATGACTCCATGTATGGAACCAGAATGTAAGTTCAGAGGTACAGGTAGGTACATAACTCGACACTCTGAGATATCTCGAGGATTTTTTTCAGACATAATACTTCTTCAGGAACTTGCTATTGATGGACAACATGAGCAAGTCTCCATTTTGCTTTGTGAGGCGGTAGGCACCGTTGGAGAATACGGCTTCGATGATGAACGGGCCTTCCCATTTTGGTTGGAATTTACCGGCGGTTTTATGCGTCATAACCATCGGCCTCCGAACCGCTAGAACGAGATCGCCTACTTGGAATGTTCTGACCTTGACCTTCTTGTTGAAAGCTCCGGAGATTCTGGCCTGATATAGTTCGATTCGCTGTTGAGCTAACAGGCGTTTCTCGTCTAGGGCCTCCAATTCCTGTAGTCGGCGATGGTGGTTTTCGTCTGTCGTCAACTGATGTGTGAGGGCGACGTGGAGTGAGGGGATCTGAGTCTCTAATAGGAGGACCGCCTCACTCCCGTATACTAGGGAAAATGGTGTATTATCGGTGGCTGTTTGAACTGTGGTGCTATACGCCCATAAGCATTCGCCGAGCTTCTCGTTCCAGTCGTGCTTGTTAGAGGACACGAAGTTCATGAGTAGCTTGATTATGGTTTTATTGAATGCTTCAGCTAACCCGTTGGCTGCTGGGTTGTAGGGTGTCGAAGTAATGTTCTGGATTCGGTGCTTGTCGCAGAACCGATAAAATACGTGGCTTGCGAACTGTGGCCCATTGTCGTGAATGATCCTTCGGGGTAGTCCAAAGCGGTAGATGACATGATGCTTAAGGAACTGATCACGTTTGAAGTTTTCACCTCTGCCAATGGGATGGCTTCCGCCGATTTGGAGAAGTAATCGATGATTGCGAGTATGAATCGGTGTCCTCTGGACGAAGGCGGGGTGATTGGGCCGACGATGTCCATACCCCATGCTTCGAATGGCCAGGAGACCACAGTCGGATGTAGGAATTCAGATAGCTGGTGGATGAAGTCATCGTAGATTTGGCAGGCTTTGTACTTTCGTGCATAATCTATTGCGTCTGCAACCATCGTGGGCCAGTAATAGCCCATTCGGCGAAGGCGGTCTTGCAGTTTCGGGCCAGGTTGATGGGCTCCACAGACACCATCATGGGCTTCGCGTACGGCTTCCTTGGCTTCTGTATTTGATAGACACCGAAGCAGCAACCCATCATAGGATCGGCGATACAGCATTTTTGTTTCCGTATCATAGAAAAATCTGAGAGAACGTCTTCTGATAGAAGTAGCTTCCTTCGGATTCTCTGGCAGGATGTCGTATACTACGAAGTCGATAAACGACTGTCTCCAGTCTGGTGCTTCGTCGACCGAAAGGGTGGAGTAGCTTTCCATGCATCGAACGTCATCCTTAGGACAGACCAGTTCACGGCCTATTATGTCGACCTGATGACGAGCGTAATTTGGCACAGCTAGGGAAGCGGCCAAACCAGCTAGGGTATCGGCCTCGATGTTCTGGAGTCTGGGAATATGTTCTATGAAGAATCCTCCCAGAGACGAGATGATGTCGATTGCTATTCGGTGATACGGGATCATGTCTTCGTGGCGGACCTCGTACGACCCCCGATTCTGATTGACGATTAACTGTGAGTCGCCGTATGCTTCAAGATACTCTACCCCCAGCTCCTTTGTAAGTCGGAGGCCAATGACCAAGGCATTGTACTCGGCCACATTATTTGAACAGGGCTCTGTGAGTGAGTAGGCCCGATTGATCACCAAGCCGGAGGGAGAAATCAACACCACTCCAACTCCAGCGATGATGTTGCCTTTGGGTCCAGTTCTTGAAGCGCCGTCGAAGAACATTCGCCAGATGGCATCATGGGATACTGTATTTGAACTGGTGACCTCGTCCTGTATTTCTTCATATACCCTAGTCGTTTCCGAACCTGGATGGCTGCTAGTAACATCGCCCAGGTAGCAAGGCGAGAGCTGAGTGCCCCAGGTTTGGTCATGAGGACCCTGATGGGGTTGTCCGCGATATCACGTGGATGGTTTGTCCCGTGACATAGTATCGCGTCTTCTGGATGGCGAACACGAGAGCAAGGCATTCCTTCTCTACGGTCGTGTATCGGTATTCTGGCCCAATCATCTTCCGACTGAGGTAGTATATAGCTTGTTCGTGGCCCGCGTCATTGTTCTGTGCCAATAGAGCACCAAGAGAATGTTCCATAGCTCGCACATAGAGCAGGAATGGCTTCCCAGCAACAGGAGCTACCAGGACTGGGGGGTTCGACAAATATTCTTTGATGCTGTCGAAAGCGCGCTGGCATTCCTCATCCCATACGAAAAAGACTCCCTTCTTCATGAGATGGGTGAATGGTTGATATCGTCCGGAGAGATTAGAGATGAATCTCCTGATGTAAGCTAGCCTACCTTGGAGGCCTCGGAGTTCGCAGAGATTTCTTGGGGGACCCATCTCCATGATTGCCTTTGTTTTCTCGGGGTCGATGTGAATGCCCTGAGAAGTAATAACGAAACCCAGGAACTTCCCGCTGGAGACTCCCAAGAATGATTTTGTAGGGTTCATCTTTAAGTTGTGTGCTCGTATTAGGTCGAACACTGTCCTGTGATCTTGCAGATGATCTCCCTTCGAATGGCTTTTGACGGCGATGTCATCGACGTAGCACTCCACTGTCTTGCGCAAGTGGTCTCTAAAGATGACGCTCATAGCTCTCTGGTAAGTGGCGCCAACATTCCTTAAACCGAAAGGCATAACGGTGTAGCAATATGTACCAATCGGTGTTTGGAATGATGTGTGCTTCTCGTCGTCAGGGAACATCTTGATCTGGTTGTATCCTGAGAAGCCATCCATGAAGGACTACGTTCGAAGCCGCAAGTGTTGTCGATCATAATATCTGTGATAGGGAGAGGGAATTCATCTTTAGGGCATGCCTCATTCAGATTCCAGAAGTCAATGCATATTCGAATCTTTCCGTCTTCTTAAGAACTGGTACGATGTTGGCTACCCAATCTGGATGCTGCTTTTCGCGAATGAAGCCGCTGGCTATCAGTTTGTTGACCTCGGCTTCAATAGCATTCATGACATCGGGACGAAACCGTCGTTTCTGTGCTTGACAGGTTTTGTATCCGGACGAATATTGAGTTTGTGGAGTACGATCTCGGGGTCCAATCCTTACATATCTTCATAGCTCTAGGCGAACACATCGATATACTCTTTGACGAGTTGGAGCAGCGCTCTCGTTCTTCATCTGTCAGACTCTTGTGTCTGATCTGAAGATCTTCTGATGAAGATTGGTTTCGGGAGGCTTTATCACCAAGATTAACTTGTATGACTCATCTCAGTAGAGGTTCTCTTGCTCGAAACGCTTGTCCCATCGTTCATCTAGCTGTTGGTGCCCATGGTCCTAGCTCAATAAGTTCGGGGATGTCTTCGTCTTCTTCATAAGCATCGACGAATGCCATGTTGACTGACAAGACTTGTCTGAATACATCTCCGATGCTGGTATCAGAGTCAGAAGTTGGTGATCCGGTCGAATGTGATGCCAGTCACATTCTTCATCTGAACTTTCAGGGGTCGTCGTGGGTGTCACATACCCTAATCCACATCGAGTCGCTATAGTAGCCCGTGGTTTGCCAGCCGGGACCGGGGGCTTCAAAGGTAATCGTCGTCCAGTACCGTAGTTCAAACCCGATGTTGTTTCCAGATTATACCCCTGTTTCTGCATGAGATATTTAGATTGGGGGCTATAAAGATACAGAGGAGTCTCCCGGAATCCGATCGAAGGTCGACTTCTTCTATGGTGAAGGGATGCGGATCGTCCTTCCGGCCAAAGATGATTAGATGGTCCCCTTCCTCGACTATTCGGTAAGCGTTCTGCTGGAGTAAACTGATTGTGGTGTAGACATTTGTCACCTGTGTGTGTAGTGAGTGTCTAACCGTGTTCCATAGCGTACATTGTACAAGCTTATTAAGCTCGAGGTAGTTCAAAGATAACCCTTTATTGATGAAGTAGGGGATCTTTTCTAGGAGGATTATTTCATCTGCGAAGGGAACATCAGTGTGGACAGCCACATACTTGGCTAGCTCCAGTTCCTCCTCGGCTACCCGCTGTGAATGAAGACTGAGAGGACGACTGGGGAGCTTGATCGTAAGCGGTTCAGTTGATGGAGCTGAGCGTGGAGTGTTGGCAAACTAGCAAACCCTCAGTTGGTACTCGATGTGGGGCGAGGAGTGGCTGGTTCGCTAGAAGTATCAGACCTTGCATCGGGTGACGACCCTTCTTGGGAAGGTGTATCGTCAGCGGCTTGTTGGAGGGATTGAGCTTCTCCATTTGGGGTTGACCGACTCTCGGTAGTCTGATTGTTAGTGGCCCCATTGTGGATCTTGGCACTGGCCAGATTGGCTGCCGGATTATCATCTGCTCTCTTGTGCCGAGAGGCTGATTGCGTCCTTACGCAGAGTGGCAGTAAGGGGTACAGACCTGCCCGGTTTGCGAGCTTGGAGGTGGATCGTCAGAGGCTTCTGATCTGTGGCTATCTCGGTATTGGCTTGTACATCTCCTTCACCAAGATGCTTCTTCGATTTTCGTACAGGCATGAGTCTGAGTAGTAAGATTCGACCCCTTTGAAGGGATCGATATCAGCAAATTCCGTCCTCACGAAGCCGTGTTTGTCGACATATTTGAAGCACTGGTACAGCGTGGAAGGCACGATCATATAATCGTGTATCCATGGGTCGCCTAGAGGATGTTGTAAGAAGTGTCTGCATCTATGACGTAGGTGACTTCGGATTGGAGGTCGCCAATTTGACACTTCAGACGAATCTTCCCAATAGGGTAGCTCCTGCCCGAGTTGAAAACCGCTGATGGCGGTGCTTGTAGGCGTCAGGCGATGCATTGGGATGGGGATGATATAGCAGACCCTTCCGGATGATGCTTATGGAAGAGCCAGGATCAATGTGCATCCGATCCACCTTTACGTCGCCGATGTATCCGGTGTAGTATAGTGGGCGATCGTGCAGATTAGTTTTGATGAGCATGTCCTGCGGAGTGAAGATGATGTTGGCATTGCTCCCATGCAGGCGTTGTCTTGGAGATCGGCAGGCGGGTTTTCTTCCGTGAGGTTTAACTTGAGCCAGGTATGCGTCGACATTTTGGAGGCATCGCTCAAAGCCGCACGAACATCCTTGGAGAGTCTCAGAGCTCGTATAATGACAACTTGGCCGATGTGTTGGCCAATTGTGCCAAGATGTCGAAGTTGTAGGGCCTCCCCAGTCTTGGGCTGCCTCTTTCGAAGGGATTTGTCGAAGCGAGTTCCTCGGTCTAGCTAGGTCGGTCGTTGAAGGCTGAGCCGGTCCCGGAGCATAAGTTGTAGTGGGTTGATGATCTTCAGCTGGATTCTCGCCCCAGGTTGGGATTGCGCCCCAGACCGCATGACGATGGTGTAGCTTCCTCGATGTCTGCCGAGGTTGTGTGGCGGATCCTGACTTTTCTACTTTTTTTCTGTAGGTGGAAGATGGGGTGGGCCGAGTCACTTCTGATTCCAAGTCTGGATGGATCCACATGACCTCCCCTCGTGATGTGGTGAGGGGCACTAAACCAGCAGCTGATCTCGGGGAGGTGGAAGATTAGTAATCTCCAATGTCGCCAGAGGGATAGGGACCACCCCGTCTTGAGTTTCCGTCGGAGGGAAGCTGTCGAATTGTACGGACACAATATTGGCTGCCACGGTTACCTCTTCGAAATTGATAGCCAGAGCGTTCGAATCGATGAGATTTGGAGGTACCGTTTTAGCTGGTAGCAGTCGTGTGTACGATGGTGGACGTAGCGATAATAATGGCAGTATTTGGGTTCTCCATCTCTGCCGGCCGCGGTTCCCGTCTTGGTGGAGGAAGCTGAATTCTGTCCCCTTGTATAAGCATGTCCAAGATGGGCTTGACGTGACCGTCTCGAAGGAGTAAGTGATTTACGCCCATTGTTTATCTGCCGGCTTTGGCTCAGGTTTCTGTGCCGTGTTGACCACCATAGCCTGCTTTCCTTTGCTGTCCCGATTGTTGGAGGGCTACCCCCATTATCGTTGTTGGGACGCTTGCCCTTGTTCTCTCCGTCTGAGATGTGCAATCCCAGTTGGCGAGCCTTCTTCGTCGTTCTTCGGCGCTTGTGGCACTGATGATGAACGTCTTCCAATCCTGAATTGACTTTCGTCCATCCGAGACGATTATTGGAAGCAGTCTCTTTTGGCAAATTCAAAGAAGGAATCTGGATTTCCAAAGGGCAACTTCATGGCGGTTTGGCGGAACGCCGATGTAGTTCCTTGTGAGCTCTTTCTCCTTGGATGACGTCCATGAGGGGGACATGGTGATGTCCTGCCCTACTTCGTAGAATCTCTCCAAGAACATGCGCTTGAAGCCGGCAAAGGAGTGGATGCAGTTGTCCGGCAGATTCCGATACCAGTCGAAGGTGACTCATTCCAATGCCCCGAGAATAATCGTGTGAGAATGGCATTGTCATGGGGCAGATGGTCGGTGGTGACTTCGAAGGGTGATGTACCGACTTGCTGAGGTCTTGCCATCATAAGATTGATATTGAACGGCTTATATCTTGGTGGGAATGGAACATCCCTCCATGCAGCAGGGTATGGTTGCCGTATTCTGAGGTCTTGAGAATTTTCTCGAGCATGGAACATGGCTCGGAGCTCCTGGACCTCTCTTCTCGCTTCGCGTGCTCGTCCACGGCAGTGGGGCCGTTGTTTCCGGGGGATTGTTGTACGGGTTTGTCCGCCGAATTTGAGTCCGCATTGACCGTGGGACCCGCGCTTGTTTGGCCAGGCGTCCCTCCTTGCAGAGTTGGAAGGGCCGCTTTAATCTCGTCTACAGACTTGACCAAAGCAAGCAATATGGCTTCGAGACTGTCGATGCGCTGGCGATCACTGGAACCACCTTGGTTGTTGTCTGTCATGAATACCGTCTTCACATGAGGAGAGATAGACGGAGCGGTGGAGGAAGCACCCTCCGAATCGTACCCCTGTAGTGAGAAGTCATCGGGGTATGTGGGTATGTTCCCTTCTGATTCAGACTCGGATGAACAGTAACCCCAGCCTCCGAGTTTGCCTCGTCTTGGGAGTTGTGGATGTCGTCGGGGACGTCGAGGTTTGCTGTATCCGATGGGAGAGTTGTCTCCCCTGGCTCGTCTTTTTGGAACATCGGATTGCTGTGGAGGCTCGGAGGGGTGCTACCCCCAGCCCCAGCAACCCTCTGCGTTATGGACGACGAATCTCCCACTGTAGCAGATTTCGTCTTAGAGCGAGTACCTTGGAAAACTTCGGTGGTGGGCACCCGCTTAGACGACAGTCTTTTAGTCGCAGTGGTTGAGATCTTCGGGCTGGGAACATTTGTCTTCTTCCCCCTTCCATCAGCGGGGACTTTTCGAACAGAGTTGCAGGAGACGACGGGTAGTGCCTCGTCTTCTGAAGATGGCTGTTGCAGTCTTTGAAAGACAGACTGCCGGTCTTCTTGCATCGTCGTGCTATTGCAGCAGCAGTTGACGATGACTTGGGTGCAGTGACATCCGTGGGAAGACTCTTTGCATCCCGATGCATCTTCTCTTTCCTTGCATTTGTGGAGGATGGCCTCACGCAAGTCACTGTCTTTGCTGGCTCAGGAATTCCGGGCACGCGAGTGTGTAGGCCTTCCGCCTGCTCCCTGATTCGAAGGTAGCTCGTATGCTTGCCTTCGTTCGTTATTGGGAGATGTTTGATGACTATCCCGTCCATTGGCCGCAGGGGGCAGGGTACGAGTAGCTTTATACAACTTTCCATTAGAGGCCCGCGTGATAATCAGCGGGACGCTCCGATAGTCAGAGGTTGGGGCAGCTGACTGGGCTTGGTGGGCACACACTGCCCTAGACTTCTTCCTTTTAGCACTTACGGGTGCGTAATAGGAAGAGTCCAAGTTGGATACCACAGAGTCTGGCTTATCATCCAGAGAACCATCAGGGTCAGGACCGCATGAGAGACGGTTGAAGACTGATCGAGAGAAGCGTAGAACAGACGCTATGCGGCTAGGATTGGAAACCGTGCAGGCTGTCTGCATGCGGCTGTCTTTAGCTGACGGATGAGTTGTTCTTGTGCGACTAGGAGTCACGACCGTGCAGGCTGGCCGCATGCGGTTGGCAATTGTGGCCGCATGGGTTTTCTGCAAGCGATTGACTTCAGTAACCACATAAGTTTCATCATGCGGTTGGCAACTGTAGCCGCATAAGCTATGCGGCTGACAGATGTGGTCGTGTGAACTTGCTTCATGCGGCTGGCGGATGTAGCCGCATGAGCTTTCTCCATGCGGCTAGCACCCTTATGCGGCTCAGATCGCATAGAGTTTCTCTTTGCCCTGCAAGTCCAGCATCATAGTATTTTCTTCTACCGGACTTGGGGACAACAGAGTTGTCTACGGTCTGCAGTGGGGCCGCAGGAGAGTCTTCTCCGCCGTCTTGTGCAACAGAGGGTATCTCTGCAAGAACTTCAGTATGAGCGAATGATCGGGGTCTCCACTCCTTGCGGGCCTTCATTGTGCGGGCTCGCTTCTGGATCGGGCAAGCGCTCTTGTCGGAGAGCATTTCTTCAAATGCCTGTTGGTCGAACCGGGCGACCATCATTTGTTGAGTGGAGCCAAGTTTGGCTGCATCCGATTGCGTCACCAACTCCTCAGCCGTGGAGAAGTTTGTCCCAAGCAGAGTCGCCATCGTGTTTGCCATGAAATATAAAAGAGCAGAACAGTTTTATGGGAGGACTGGACTTTTATTTCACGTTACAAACTCGCTTGTACAAAGAAAGCCTAGGGACAAAAATCTAGGTACAGCAATCTAAGTACAATTGTTTATTTTTTATTCTGGGGGTGACGGTAGAGGTTCGGGAAAGCGACGGCAGCTCGGCCTTACTCCTTGGACGATCGGACGTAGCTTTGGCTCCTGAGACGAGATGCTTGGCATTGACGAAGAAATGCTCTTCTTGCTCTCCTCGTATTGCTCTTCTGGCTTCTCTCTCTCTCTCGGATTGATCTCTGTGTATTTTTCTCTCTGATTATTGGGGGAGCCTCTCTCTGTGTGTGCGTATCTCTTACAAGGGAATGGCACCCTGCTATTTATAATAGTGGGGGGCATCATTAGGGTTTGTAATGATTGCCCATTCTCAAAGTGACGGTGGCCTGGTAAATGATCAATCTGGACCATTAATCTTGAGCATGAAGGATCTGGGCCATTAATGAGGATTATGCCAAATTATGTCAGTAATTAATGTTGATTGCAATAAATCCCCATTAGGATGATTTGCTGATATCCGCAAATCTAAATGAATCAATTTAATTCATTCTCTTGCCACGTGTCCCAAATCATTGGGATCTGACCCAAAATTTGACTATCTTTAGGACACGTGTCCTGTCATCATTATTGAGCAGCATGAGGAGCGTTCATATTTGGGCCGCATGAAGGTCGTCATGACCGAGCCGCATGAAAAATATCATGACCGAGCCGCATGAATAGTCTCTATACTCGAACCGCATGAAGGTTGTCATGACCGAGCCGCATGAATATGTTCATGACCGATCCGCATGGGGGTCATCATGGCCGAGCTGTATGAGAGTCTTCATGGCCGAGCCGCATAGATTTCTTCATGGCCTAGCCGCATAGGGGACCTTCATGATTGAATCGCATAGGTTTCTCTGCACTGGCCGCGTGAACTCGTCTAGTCTGGCCGCATAAACTTGCCTCGAAGCTGTGAAGATTTTCTCCAGTTCCCTAGGAAGATAGTGCTCTTGTGTCAGTCATCACGACTACTTTACGTCAGGGCTGTCAGCTGTTAGCTGTCAGCCGTCAGAGCATTAATTGTGTTTGAATGACGCTGGGTACAGCCGCTCTAAAAAGACACGTGGCTTCCCTCTGCGGGCCGTATGGAGTCCACTCGAGCTGCACATGTGTTTGCGCCGCATGGGACTCCTGAGCCGCATGCGGCTCCTTGGCCGCATGGATCATTTTTCTCTTCTTTTTCATGCTTCTACATAAATGCGATGCACCTGAATCAAATAATACTGATGCTAGAAAAGAGTTGACGAGAATGGTACCTACCACCACCTCATCTGAAGCTAACTCTTCCTCCACGGTCAAAGCCATAGCCTGACCTTGCCTTCTTGGTGCTGGTCCCCTCTGCTGGTGACTTTTCTGCTGGTTCTGAATCTGAGCTTGGGCATACTGCTGAGCCTGAAGCGGCAATGGCCTCGGAGGCTGATACTGCTGCTGTACTGGTGCTGGACCCCTAACCGATAGACTGGTTAGGTTTGATGATGACGAATTGGCTCTATTCGGACAGGACCCTATCTTGTGATCCGGTGCCCCACAAGCCAAGCACAATTCCTGTGCTCTGCAATACTCTGATACTACGTGTCCTGGCTTTCCATAATGAGTACAGCCCATTGCGGAAGACTGCTTCTGCTTCTGTTGCTGAGGATACACCGGCGTCGAGTGCTGAACCGACGAAACTGTGGTCGCCCTCCTAGGAGATCCAATTGTTAATGCCCTTGCTGCCGGGGCTGGTGCTGAAGACTGGGACATATGCCCGTGAGACCTCTTCCGTCCTCCACTTCTATCTACAATCCTCTGCGAAGTATACTCATGCCTCTTTGCTGCTCGCAAGATGGCATCAGACGTCTGGTGCTCAAACTGCTCCACTGATATGATAATCTCTAGGTGGAGCCCCTGCTGGAATCGCTGGGCTCGATCCAATTCAGTTGCCACCAAGGTAGGAGTAAACCGACTGAGTCTATAAAACTCTGCCGCATATCCATCGAC
>JANAVB010025535.1:0-20400 GCA_029216955.1 Iris pallida
ATTATCCCTTGGTATTAAAGAGGGAGGGTCAGGGGTTTTAAACTTGAGCCATAAGAATCCAATAAAAAAAATGAACAAGACATAATATCAAGAACTAAGCCAGAAAACAAGTTCAGGAAAAGAAAAATCTTGTAAATACCACTAGAGATGACTCCCCGTTGAATATTGTCACTGGTCTAGATAACGTCAAATTCCGAACCTCTTGAGCCAAGTGCCGTATCTACAAATTAGTGCAACAAATACTTAAAACAATAACAAATTATATTTGTACATATTAAAACATAAGAAGAAGAATATAACATTGTAAAACTCTATTACCAATAAGAATGACATGTTACAGAAATGATGGTGCATACAAAAATAATGCAGATAATTCAAATTTTGTTCAATATTTGTTGCCACTGCTGTTAATTGCCGTTGTAATATATTCAGGATACTTGCATGTCACAGAACTGATACTCTACCACATATAATACATATATACATATAATACATATATCAAGTAGTAGCATGTCAAAGAACTGATACTCTACCACATATACACCCTATGCATTTTATGCCATTTTCCTTATAGCATGTACAAAACTGAGACCCCACTCATCATCTTCAGGTATTAATGCTTTTATAGCTATCTTGATGGGCTAATCACAAATTCTTATGTTGGCATTTCTTATACTTAGTTTATATAAAAGTGTTCTGCTGTAAAAATGTAGTTTTCCATTGGTAGGATACTAATCTGTCATAAAAGAAAATAAGCCATGTTGATGTTATCTAGGATGTCAGGAGAGAATAAGAAATTTCAACTAGGACAATTTCAAACTTTAACCAACAATTCAGAAGACTTTAACCAAGAATTTCACCTAGGACAATTCCAAAATTCGTTCAATTTACAAACCAGGTGTTATTTGTACAAAATATCTCATCTTGCAAGTCTTCTATATATCCTTGTTTCTCATATCCTTTTTAGTTTTTATGTCCTCTCTCCATGAACAAGCTCTTTAGGTCTAGGATCAAAAGTTATCAAGCTTTCCTTCCCTCCCTGACTGAATCCCTCTAGGTAATAGCTGCTAGTATGGCCCATCAGAAGTATCAATGGCAAGTTCATAATCTAAGCACCTCAAGAGGAGGCTGAAGCAGTCTAATCCTCCACAACTTGTTCATTTTTATAATCAGTGGTTCAAGACCAATAGATGGTTGTTGCTTCTTTAATCTTGGGTCTCTCTCAAAGAAAAGTTGAACTATAAATTATGTTGCTATGATATCATCATGGAGTAAGCAAATAGTTTATTATCTAGTTTACTAAAAGAACTCAATTTAATTAAGGAAAAGGAAGAAAGAATCATACATGCAAAGACCAAAATCATTCTTACAAAAACAAAGTACTCCATTAATCTTAGGGGTAGAGCAAGTTATTTCACAAATAGTGACATCAAAGCTCCGCTAATATTTGTAATATTCTTCTTCTCATAGGAGTAAATGAATTTTATAAATCAGTTTAGTATTGGATGTTTCCTCTGTATAAGAACACCAAAGTAGTCTTTTTCTTTGCCTAACCAAGATTCTGGTAAATTTTTGAACTTCAACTCATAAACACCAAAACATATTTTTGGCACTAGTTGTTTCCTCTGTAAATTTCTTTGCCTAAACAATTTCAACTGATAGAACACCAAACACTCTTTAGCATAGAAAGAAAGTATTGTCCCGCTCCTTTAAACAAAATTTTAGTATTGTCCCACTCTTTTATCTCAAATAATAATAGTTATAATAATAATAATAAACCATTGTGTGCATTCAAATCATTTGTCTTTTAGCCATGATGTAACAGATGTAGGTTTTGAATAAGCTAAATTCAACAAAAGAATTAGCTCTTGCATTTTAAATTTTGAAGAAAAACAAATCACGGATCAACTAATCACTCAGCTTAACCAGATTCTCTCTTAGCTTGTACTTGAATTCCAGTTGTTCTCTCATACTTATGTCTCTTGAAGCTATAAAATTATTGACTGTAATCTTTGTAAATATATTTGGGTGGGCTGGAGCCAACTGGAATTGGGTTCTAGGGAGGGACATTTGCAGTGTACAGTGCACAACACTGTACACACGAGTGGAGTCCAGTGACAATGAATGAGAGAGAGAGAGAGAGAGAGAGAGAGAGAGAGAGAGAGAGAGAGAGAGAGAGAGAGAGAGAGAGAGAGAGAGAGGCTGGGGTGGGCTGAGATGTTGGATGTGGGCTCACTTATATAGAAAAAAAACTGAGTGGATCGCCATTAAGCAAACCCAATAGCAAGTCAATCCGTCCGTGTCAAAAGAAGAAGTAAACTCATGACGGAACCTCTCAAGCAAGCCCGTAAGAGAAGCAGCACTCTATTGATCCAATACTCACCAATCTGATAGCAACCTTGCAATGTGTGAAAAACTCCTAATCAGTATCAGCAGACAGCAGCTGATAGAATCAGTGCCAGTGCCTAACAGTATCAGTGCCAGTATCAGCAGCTGACAGTATGGTGCCAGTGCCTAGACTGTGCGGTCCACTTGCTAAATTGCAGTATCTAGCTCTCAGTTCAGTATCAGTACTAGTTGAGTACCAGTCCAGTTCCAGTTGCCAGAGTGCAGAGTTCAGTATCACTCTTAGCCTCAAGAGTTCAGTACCAGTGGTATTTCTCAATTCTTAGCATTAGTTAGCAGTCATTGTATTGCAATTAGTACTAGTTACTGCTGAGTCATTACTGATGTAATTCATAGCTGAGTCAGGAAGTTAGTTTGTTAAGCTGAGTCATCAATGTAATAGTCAGTAGTTAGTGATAAACTGGATATACATAGGAGGAGGAGGAAAGGGAGGGTAGACGGTTGTAATCTTTCATTACTAATGTAATTGCATTTTCTTGAATCAATACTCTTCTCGATCTCAATTTCCTTTTCTCAATGATTCTGCCATTACTGGAGCTCACAAGATGACCTCCATTGTTCGATCACCTCTATTAGCTAATCCTAATGGAAGAGGTGTCAACAATGTGTTACTCAAACATTGCCGTCATGTTGTGGTCCCTCACCTATTCATCACCCTTATTCCTCGCTTGTCGAAATTGAGTTGAGTTTTATCCTTTGATTCTTAGCAGGTAATTTTTGCTATTCCAACTGGACAGATTTGTAGATGTTTACCAATGGTGGGGATTGGTCTTTGATCATTCTAACCACATGCACTTGAGCACCTTTGTCTAATGAGCAGTACTAGAGCAGTAACATCCCTATTTTACTGATGCCAAACTGAGAGTTGTTATTAACGTCCCTATTTGAATTTATTTATTTTCAATTTCTAGTAAATCTGTGTATCTAAACTGAATCAATTATGTTTTTTCTTGCAGTGTGCACATGTGATGGCCATGGTTGTTCAGAAGGTATTTCCAGGTGCTAAAGTGACTATAGGCCCATGGATAGAGAATGGGTTCTATTATGACTTCGACATGGAACCCTTGTCAGACAAGGACCTGAAGAAAATAAAGAAACAAATGGTGAGCATTCGTGAACATACAAAGCTAAATTCCGAACTTCATTTTAGCCTGGGAGTATATTCATTAACTTATTGTTTCAGGGCGGAATTTATTTCTTACATCATCGTATTATCAGCCAAAACTACCACTCGTAAGAGAGGAAGTTTCAAGAGAGGAAGCCCAGAAAAGAATAATGGCCATAAGTGAGCCTTATAAATTGGAAATTTTGGATAGTATCAAGGAGGATCATATCACCATTTATCACATAGGTCCGATTTATTAGTTACTACTTGTAAATGATTACTCCTGTTTACTGTTATGTGTATGCCTTAATTAGTTGTTCTGTTTCAAGTAGGAAGCGAATGGTGGGATCTCTGCGCTGGACCTCATGTTGATTCCACAGGACATATAAATAAGAAGGCTGTTGAACTTGAATCGGTTGCTGGAGCTTATTGGAGAGGAGATGAGAGTAAGCCAATGCTGCAGAGAATATATGGTACGGCATAGGAGTCTGAAGAACAGCTGAAAGCTTACCTTCACTTCAAAGAGGAGGCAAAGCGTCGTGATCACGAGTGCCTGGCCAGGATCTTGATCTATTCTCTATACAGGTCTGAATCTGAAACTTATTGTCTAATGTGTCATTCACATTTCTAGCATAAAGGTTGTTTTATGTTTCCCTTCTGTAGTATATGTTCAATTCTTCTTTCTTTCATGTTCATATGTGTAAAATTAATAAGTGTGGACATAATATTTTAATTTTAACATGTACCAATCTCTTTGGCTATACTTCATATCCATTTGCAATAAACTAAAGGCACAAGGTAGTGGGGCGAATATGTCATAAACATTACCCACAAACTTCTATTTATAATAAATAAGTGGCTTAAAGCTTAAGAAAGGAATCCCTAAAGGATTCAACTAAAGAAGGAAAATAAAAATAAAAAACCGTTCAAAATTCGTCTGAAAATAGGACTACCTCAGCCCTCCACCTGGACCCGGAATTCTGATGGAATTCTGGGCTTGCAGGAACCAGAATTCTTGGTTGGCTGGGGCTTCTGTTTGGGCTTGGTTTATTGTAGGCTGCCTGTAAGCCAGGATTGGCTTGGGTGTTTGGGTCCAACTGTTTGGATTGCAGCTTCTCTCTGCTTAGAAGCGTTCGCGTCAGTCCCCTCCACTTGTAGAGAATTTGGCCGCGAATTCTTCGGGCCACCACTTGGATAAAGCGTCACATCGTTTGCATAATGGGCATAAAGGTCCCAACATTGAATGTGGACGAGATCCCCATCAAACCTGGTAAGTCTACGACACGTGTTGTTAATTTTCGTCAACACTTTGAAAGGCTCAAATTTCCATTGTTGAAGCTTGTCATATTGCCCAACCGGCACCAGCTCCTACTGAATGTATACGATGACGTCACCATCAACATTGAAAACCTTGCGCTTCGGTGCTTGTATGACATTGACTTGTACCTTATATTACCTTAGATTAGCCTTCTGCAGTAGTTTCCAAACCTCTTCATGAACTTCTTGGATTTGATTTGACAATATTTTGCCGTTTTTCGACCCCTTCAACAAAACATATAAATCAGGAACATGATTAGGTGATTTGTAATAAACAATATCAAACATAGACTTTCCTCTTGATGAATGAACTGCATTGTTGTATACAAATTCCGCTTGTTCTAAGGCAAAGTTCCACTGCTCTGGCTTCTCTCTACATATACTCCTTATTATGTTGTCCAATGTCCTATTGACCATTCCGTTTTGGTTTTATGTGTGCGGATGAGCAATAACTAAACTCCAACGTTGACCCATACATGCTCCAAAGACTCCGCTAGAACGTACTCCAAAACTTCGTATCGTAGTCAGACCTTATGCTTTTCGGCACTCTATGAAGACGTACTACTTCAGAAAAGAACGACTTTGCTTCATGTGTCGCATCCATCGTCCCCTTGCAAGGTATAAAGTGAGTCATCTTTGAGAACTGGTCCACTACCACTAATATCGAGTCAGAGCCAAGTTGAGTCTTCGGTAGCCCCAAAACAAAATTCATGGATAAGTCTTCCCAAATATTTTCCGGAATAGGTAGTGGATTGTATAATCATGTGTTTTGTGCCTTCCTTTTAGCAGTTTGGTACACAACACCCTTACACAATCTCTCTCACATCTCGTCTTAATTGTGGTCAATGTTTAGCATGTGGAAACGGTCACCATAGTTTTGTTACGTCCCAAGTGTGCGTCTAGACTACCACTATGAAGCTCCTGAATCAATTCCTCGCTCAAAGAAGCACGAGGGATGCGAAGCCAATCCCCCTTTATCATGAACCTGAAAGTCGTTGACGACTTTCTTTTGACGGAGCTTCTTCCATTTTTCCACAGAGTCCTCATCTTCCTCATAAACCCCTTTGATGTACTCTAATCCGACCACCTCTTTTGAACGAGCGTAGCCAACAATAAAGTCCTTCTACTAAGCGCGTCAACCACTCGATTAGGAGTTCCAAATTTATGCAGAAGCTTGTATGAAAACTTCTATAAAAAATTACACCACCTCGCATGTTTATCACTGTTGATGCACTTATGGCTACTCAAATATTTAAGAACTTCATGGTCAGAATATAATACAATTTTTTACCGACAAGTAATCCTTCTAATGTTTGAGCGTTCTCACCACCGCATAGAATTCCTTGTCATATGCAAACCACTTCCTTCTAGCGTCACTAAGATTCTCTATGAAGAAAGAAAGCCACAGATCGTCTCTCTTGAGATAATGTTGCGCCAATGCCACTGGTATCACACTCGACCTCGAAGAGCTTGTCAGAATTAGGAAGACTTAAAACTGACAACGTGCAAAGTTTCTCCTTGCTTACTGCAAAACTCGTAGATGCTTCTTCTCCCCAATTGAACTTCTCTTTCTTTATACACTCCATAATACGTGTACGTGTCATAAACAAGAGAAAGATTGTGTAAAGCTATACACAACTGATAGATTGTCGCCAATCCATGAAAGCTATACACCTCTCCAATGATTTTTAGTGTCGATCACTCCTGAATTCCACGAACATTCTCCTCACCGACATGGATGCCACCCGCAACCACAATGAACAAGAGAAAGAAAAACTTTGACGTTATAAAGTAGCACTTCTTCAAGTTGACGTAGAGTTGGTTCTATTTCAGTATTTCCAACACCCTCCTCAAGTGCCCCAAGTGCTCATTGTGGTTTTCATGTAGATTAGTGTATCATCAAATAAACCACAACAAACTCACTAATGAAGTGTCGAAACGCTTAGTTTATGAGACAGGTGAAGGTACTTGGTGCGTTGGACAATCTGAATGGCGTGACCATCCACTCGAATAATCAATCTTGCGTCTTGAACATTGTCTTTCACTCATCCTTCGTATGGATGCGAATTTGATGGTACCCGCTCTGAAGGTCTATCTTGGAGAAGACCTCGAACCCACTTAATTGATCAAGCATATCATCTAGTTGCGGTATCGAAAACTTGTAGCCAACCATAATTTTGTTGATCGCACGACTGTCTACACACATCCTCTAACTACCATCTTTGTTCGGAGTCGAAAGTGTTGTAACCGCACACGAGTTCATGCTCTCTCTAATATTCCCCTTATATAGACAATTCTCCACCTTCTCCTGAAGAATTTCGTTTCGCGGGCTCATATGTTAATGTGGTAAATTCAGTAAACTCGTCTCGGGCACGAGATCGATGCAATGTTGGATGTCCCGCATGAGTGGTAGTCCTCCTGAAAGCTCATTCGGAAGAACGCTATGAAACTCCTAGAGAACTAGTCGTACCTTCACTGGAATCGATCCTCCCTCTGTCGACTCTTCGGCCTTTATGCTCCCTACTAGTAACACATGTACTTCACGAGCCTCATTGAACTTCGTTTCCACTTCCTTCGTGAAGACTGTCAAAGAAAGGAACTCCTTCTCCTTCTCTTGTAAAAAAATTGGTTTGGTTCTTCTTTGATAGTGTACGTGTATACCTCGCTCCACCTTTATCAACCGCTAAGTGTTGAGACGTCTGTTATGCTTCGCCCAACATCAAACTGCCATAGCCGTACAAGTAACATATGACAAACATCAAGTCCATCTATCACGTTGCAATAGACCTCATCTTTATATATGTCGATGGAGAAAGCTTTTCGACATCTCTCGGTCACCCTAATATTCGAAAACTTGTGAACCCACCCAATAGAATACGAATTTTGGTGTCTCCAACGTTAAACATGCGGCTTCGATCATCTGTCAGCTGATGTTCTCATGGCTACCGTTGTCAACCACAACTCCGAACCATTCACCTTTGACGGTACATCCGGTTTGGAAGAGCTTGTTCTGTTATGAATTTTTTTTGAGTTTTGGTGCTAACATGACCTTTTGTACCACGGTCCACACCAAAAACCACTTCTTCCTCCTTAGAATTGTCCGGATTTTGATGTCGTCATTGTCGTCCGCTTTCTCGTCGGAGGCTTCACGATCAACATAAGCCACATGCTTTCTCTGTGGGCAATCGCTCAAACAATAACCAGACTGATTGCACTTGAAACACTTTTCCATGCCAGGTTTGACATATGGTTTGGATATTCACCTCTATGGATTTCTTTCATATCGTCTTCATCGCCATTTTATCCTCCTTAGGTGCTTCGATCGTGGCATTGTTCCTGGGTCGTTCTACCGTTTCCAATTGTCACTTTGATATTTCGTTTGACTGCAATTTTTCTTCCAACAATCGTTCGGCTTGTAAAACTTCGTTCCTAGCATCGTCAAGTTGGGATGCATTGATCCCTAAACCAATATCAAATTGATGGTTTGAGCTCGTTCATAACGTGAGATACCTATTGTCCCTTGTTTTGTCAGATGATTCCACTCAGCAAGACGCATAAACTCTGCAGAATACTCGTTGAAGTTCCGTTGGCACCGTGCACACTTCTGGTACTGAAGGAAAATGTGTCGCTTGTAGTCATCGAGTGGGAAGTACGTCTTCAGCTTCTTTTGCATCTTAAGAGGTTATGCCCTTCTTCCCTTCCCTTCCACGCTTATCTTGCAACCTGTCCCACCAAGCTGATGCTCCTGAGTTCTGTCGGCAAACTACCAACTTTACCTTCTTGTTTACTGAGATCTCCATATAATCAAAGAATGATTCACCTCCGACAACTAATCTATGAATTCCTCGATGCTTAAATCTTCATAAAAGTTTGAAATATCGACATTTAATTTGAAGTCATCCTCTCATGTTTGGCCTTCCTTATGATTGCCACGTTGATAAGTATAGTCATCGTTGAACCGATCTCTAACGTAGCAAAAATCATTCCTCCCGTAGTCGTCGTATCGACCATGTCTGCCAATGTCGTGCCGAGTATTGTAGTCTCGTCGATCAGGCAATATATGACCATAATTGTCATCACGATCCTGGTTGGCAAAATTATCGAACTCCTCGTTCGAACTAGATGAATCTTGACGAGTCTTACATGGACGATGCTCCCGTGCAGGTACTTGACCATCTTCCAGGTGGTGGGCATTTCTCACCTGTGACATCGTTTCTTGATCACGAACCGGTTTGCCTCAAGGGTTTCTGATTGCATGTTGCCTGCTTGACTTGCTTGATGCGTAGAGTTAGATCCCGTACAGAGATTTCGATGCGACGGATTGCCGCAAAGAGTCCTTCAACCCCTCTACTTGTCGGCAAGAAGTTGATTGTTGTCGCCGCCGTTGGTTTCTCTCATGCATCTCGACACGTTGAGGCTATGATACCACCTATCACAACAAGGAAACATCGATCGCTGGAAAACCAACGACCAAGTTAAACGAGGACTAAAATCTTAATTATCAAACACGAGAATAAAAAAAGAGCACTCTCTATTGATAAATAAAACAATACAATTAAACTTGTTCTCCTCCTACTATAAACTCCTATTTATAATAAATACGTGGTTTAAGGCCTAAGAAAGGAATCCCTAAAGGATTTAACTAAATAAGGAAAAGAAAATTTAAAAAATATAATTAAAAAAAGTTCAAAATTCGTCCAAGGACTAAATCAGTCCAACCGCCTGGACCCAGAATTCTACCGAAATTTCGGCTTTTTTGCAGTATTTCGGGTTTTCTAGGCTTGCAGGAACCAGGAAGTCCGGCGGAATTCCGGGTTGGCCTGGGCTCTGGCATGTTTGGGCTGGGTTTGGTGCTGGCTGCTTGGAAGCCCGAATTGGATAAATAAGCTTAATCTGTTGATTCATTAGTTCAATCAAGGTTCCCCGGTCTCGAAATGGAGAAATTATTGGATGGTCCGGCTTCACCACGTGGCAATGGTGAATGGTGAGCTTGGCCACTAATTTCTTGACATTTGGTATAATCCATTATATCACTACATTTCTCTTATTTTCTAGGTCAATTTTTTTAATGTTTTTGAAAAAAAATATATATTCTTTTTTCTAATTATATGCCAAGTAAATTTCTATATATTAAATATATTTTTTACATTTTTTTGAATTTTTTTATGTCAAATATTATGCCAAGTGTCAAGAAATTAGTGGCCGGGCTCACCATTGGTCCATTCACCATCTCCACGTGATGAGCCCGGACCACACAATAATTTCTCCTCGGAATGGGATAAAAATTGCTGGATCAAACCGAGTGCAGATGCTGCTTGCTAGTCAACTAGTAAGGACCAAGGAGTTACTGGAAACTGACTGTTTGCCGGTCTCAACAGTCTATTAAAAGATGCAACATGCAGATATTATCTATCTCCATATAACCATGATACTTGGTCATTAGTAGGTATATCTGTGTAGATATGGTCATTTATAATGCGGCATGATTCAGTCTGTTTGACGAGATTGTGCTGTCAAGAGAACTCTTTCTTGATAAAATTAAACTCATCTTAACCTGAACATTTTACAGGAAGATGCGGGAGGTGGGCTTGTATTCTGGCATCCAAAGGGTGCCATTGTTAGGCACCTAATTGAAGATTCTTGGAAGAAGCTCCATCTGCAACATGGTTATGAACTTCTGTATACTCCACATGTTGCCAAGGCAGAACTTTGGAAAATTAGTTGGCATTTGGACTTCTACAAAGAGAATATGTATGACCAAACACTAGCGGAACCAGGATTATAATTCATAGGGGGCACAATTATAAAGGGATTCGGAAACAACGCCTTCAAATTTTTTTTTGGAGTACACTAATATATTAAAAAAAAAATTCACTTGGGGCCCCGCCCCCCAGTGCCTCCCATGTGGATCCGCCACTGTAACCAAATGAATATAGAAGACGAACTTTATCAACTACGGCCCATGAATTGTCCTTACCACATCTTGGTTTACAAAAGGAAACTGCATTCTTACAGAGAATTTCCGATTAGAGTAGCAGAGTTGGGAACAATATACAGATATGAGCTCTCTGGTACCTTGCATGGGCTTTTTCGTGTGAGAGGGTTCACCCAGGTATTTCATATTGTTATAATGTCTTTGGTACCCAGTACTCTTAATTGATTTCTGTCATGAAGTTTTTGAAATTTTAGTATAACCTAATTAATGTTGATGTGCAAGATGTATACATTTGGGTTTCTAACCACAAAAGGAAGTATTCAAGCGACAAAATTTCCCCCTTCTTTTTTCCTCTAGTATCTCACATAGTGACAGGTTATTAAGAAGTTGGGTACTTAGATTCTTAGAAAGATGTGATAAATCATAGCAACAATAATCCTTTTTGTTACATATTAATGATAGTGGTATGGTAGGTTCCTTCTCTCTCCTATATGGTTTTAGATATTATTTCAATGTTCCTCTTCAGTGCTGATTTTGTTTTCGCATTTAATTTTAGAAAGGCAATTAGATTGTTTGTGCTGTTAGTCTCATTTCTGGTCATGAGCAGGATGATGCTCACATTTTCTGTTTGGAAGATCAAATCAAGGGGGAAATCAGGGGTGTACTTGATTTAACTGAAGAGATATTACTGCAGTTTGGCTTCAATAAGTACGAAGTAAGCCTTTCTACTAGACCAGAGAAATTTGTTGGCACTGATGATATATGGGAGAAAGCAACCATAGCCCTGAGAGAAGCCTTGGAAGATAAGGGTTGGGACTACCAGATTGATGAAGGTGGTGGTGCTTTCTATGGTCCAAAGATTGATCTCAAAATCGAAGATGCTCTTGGAAGGAAGTGGCAATGCTCAACTGTTCAGGTAAGTTACATCATGATTCCTTCTGGGAGTCTGATGTGGGCGGACCACACACGGGTACGGGCGCAGGCACGGGCGGGGATGGAGGCGTCATCACGTACACGCGTCGCAGGAGACGTGGAGGAGCTAATTGAGCCTATGTTCTATTTTAGTCATTTTCCTGTTTTAGTAAGGAAGGATTATTTTGGTCTTTCACCAATAATAACCCTTCCTTAATAGTCATTTTCCTATTTTAGTCAGGAAGGATTATTTTGGTCTTTCACCAATAATAACCCTTCCTTAATTAAGCCTTTGTTTTTCCCTATATAAACTAGGGTTAGCCATCTTTTATTTTCCATGCTTGTATTGAGAAGAAACTCTCAAGTATCAATAAGAAGGATTTAGACTTTGTCCGTCCACCAAAGTTGGGAGTTTGTTCTTTTCTCACAAAAAGATCATTATCTTTCTCTGTTTCTCTTTTCTACAAATCTTTTGTGAATCGAATAGGTCGATTCACATCAATTGGTATCAGAGCTCTCTACGATCCATGGCGTCCGGCACAAGGAACACGATCGAGGAGAAGGTCCACGGGCTTCGGGAGGATTTCAACATCGAGATCGAAAGTTTGAAGGCCGCAATCAAAGATCAAGCGTCCACACAGGAGGATCTCCAGACCGAGGTACGAAGCATGCGGGAGGAGATGACGTCGATTCCGGCAATGATGAAGTTGTTGCAAGACATCTCAAAGAAGGTGACCGGTGCCGGGTCGACAAGCCAAACGGGGGCGGCGGCGACACAAAACCAAGGCGGGCCGGCCATTGGTGCGACATCGTCAGGGGTGGGGCCAGCCGGCGGACTGGCCGAGGGAGGCCGCGGGTCAGGCGGGCCCGACGGACCAGGCGGGCCGGTGGGACCGGGCGGGTGCCCGCACGGACCGGGCGGACCGGTCGAGCCGGGCGGGTTCGGCGGACCAGGCGGGTCCGGCGGCTGGGGCGGGTTCAGCGGGCTGAATCCGGGAGGGAGCCAGGGCCAATGGCCGTTGGCTATTGATCGCGGGCCGGGGCCGGCCGACCAACAGGGCCAGTGGCCGGGGGCCGTCGAACCCCAGGGTCACTGGTCGGTCGGCGCCGACTACATAGGCCATGGCGGGGCTCCGTCACAGACAGGGAGGGGATTAGCGCCAGCCGTCAACGAATGGGGAGAGCATGACAACCCAGCAACCCCTCCTTGGGGTGCGCTACGACCGCCCATCCTCCAAGGGGGCGGACAGGGACCGGGGGAGGCGCCCCCGGGGATAGCAATTTCTTTGGAGAAGCGGCTCATGCTCAGGGCCAGGAGCGGTATGGAGGAGATGGGGCACCCTACGAGGCCTACCGACGAGACGCAGGTCGGTGGGGAGGAGGTCGAGTCAGAGACGACGGACATCAGGGAGATCTCAGCGCGGACCGGCGGTTGAAGAAGCTGAAGCTACCCACGTTTGAGGGTACGGGTCCGGACGAGTGGATCTTTCGAGCGGAACGCTACTTCGAAGTCATGGAGTTGACAGAGGCGGAGGTACTCAGGTGCATCGGTATCTACTTCGAGGGCCCGGCCCTGGCGTGGTATCGGTGGAGATCGGCGAGGACCCCGTTCCGTAGCTGGGAGGAGCTGACTGCATATCTCTTAGACCGATTCCAGGAGACAGCCGGGGGAGACTTCTACGAGCAGTGGTCTTCTCTGCGACAGGAGGGATCGGTCCGGGACTTTGTAGCAAAGTTCGAGATGTTGTTCGGACGTGTCAGAGGCGTGTCGGATGAGTTACAGATTGGGATGTTTATGAAGGGTTTGAAACCCTCCATACGAGCAGAGCTCCGGTTGCAGAGTCCGCAGTGCTTAGAAGATCTCCTCCGCCTGGCTCACAAGGCGGAAGAGAAATTGACGGAGGAGAAGCGTCTTAAAGGCGCTTGGGGAGCATCGGGACAGCGCAGTCATACTGGCTCCATACCCCCACGACCAACAGCGGGGGCGCAGACACCAGTACCATCGAGGACTGCAGGCGGGGCGGGAGCCACCATAGTACCGGGGAGACGTCTGACAGATGCGGATATGAAGGCGCGAAGAGCAGCTGGATTGTGCTTCAGATGTGACGAGAGATTCACTCCCGGTCATCGGTACGCGAGCAAGTTGCTGCAGATCGTGATCTTGCCCGATGAGGAGGACCCGACGGAGGTGGAAACCACCCTAGCTGCTGAGACAGAGGAGGAGCCAGATCAGGTACACATGGATGTCGCGGAAGTGACCCTCAACTCCGTGGTGGGGTTTACCCCGAACCACACCATGAAGTTGGTAGGGACACTGGGGGAGCGGGGAGTGACGGTACTGATCGACAGTGGGGCCACTCACAACTTCATCTCTCAGCGATTGGTCGAGCAGCTGGGGTTAGAGCTGAGCACGGCGGAGAAGTTCACAGTATTGCTGGGCACCGGAAAGACAGAGGAGAGCAAGGGTCTATGCAAGGGGGTGTCGCTCACACTACAGGGTTATCAGCTGGCGGAGGACTTCTTACCCTTAGAGCTGGGCAGCGTCGATATCATATTGGGGGTCCAGTGGCTGAAGAAGCTCGGGGAGATGAAGGTGAACTGGAAGCTGCTACGGATGGAGTTCCGGGAGGGCGGTCAGACGGTGGTGTTGAGGGGGGATCCGACTCTCTGTTGTTCCCTAGTGGCCTTCAAGGCCATTACACGTGCTTTGCGGACAGGAGGAGAGGGGTACTTAGTGGAGTTCCAGGGGGTGTCCATCGAGGGCACGGCACAGGGTGAGACCTCCATGGAGATAGAGGCAGTGTTGAAGCAGTATTCAGAGGTCTTCCAGAGTCCGCAGGGGTTACCACCGAGCCGAGGACATGAGCACGCGATAGTACTACGAGGAGAGGGGGGACCGGTGAGCGTGCGCCCCTACAGGTACCCGCATCTGCAGAAGGACGAGATAGAGCGGATGGTGCAGGAGATGCTACAGGCCGGGGTGATCCAGCCCAGTGTGAGCCCTTTTTCATCACCAGTACTTTTGGTGAAGAAGAAGGACGGGAGTTGGAGATTCTGCGTCGATTACCGGGCGCTGAATAAGGAGACGGTGGCTGACAAATTTCCCATTCCTGTAATCGATGAGCTGCTAGATGAGCTACATGGAGCGACAGTCTTCTCGAAGATTGACCTCAGAGCAGGCTACCATCAGATTCGGATGCGGCCAGAGGACGTACCGAAGACCGCCTTCAGGACGCATGAGGGGCACTACGAGTTCTTGGTCATGCCTTTTGGCTTGACCAGCGCTCCATCGACCTTCCAGGCTCTGATGAACAAGGTATTTCAGCCTTACCTTCGGAGGTTCATCTTGGTCTTTTTCGACGATATCCTAGTGTACAGCAGGAGCAGGGAGGAGCACGTGGGCCACCTGGAGGTGGTATTTAGGGAGCTGTTGAAGCATCAGCTATATGCCAACCAAAAGAAGTGCAGTTTCGGTTTGGCACAGGTGGAGTATCTGGGGCACGTGGTATCCGCAGAGGGGGTGTCGGCAGACAGGACGAAGATAGCAGCAATGCTGGATTGGCCGGTGCCCACTACACTACGAGCACTGCGAGGCTTCTTGGGGTTGACGGGCTACTACAGGAAGTTCGTCAGAGGATACGGCACTATCGCACGGGCCCTCACGGAGCAGTTAAAGAAGGAAGGTTTTCACTGGAGGGAGGAAGCCACCAAAGCCTTCGAGGCCTTGAAGGTGGCTATGACAACGGCGCCAGTACTTGCTTTACCTGATTTCAGCAAGGCGTTTGTGGTGGAAACGGACGCCTCAGGATATGGTCTAGGGGCAGTACTCATGCAGGAGGGGCGACCCATTGCTTACTTTAGTCAGGTGCTTTCTGCTAGAGCCCGGCTAAAGTCAGTATACGAGAGGGAGTTGATGGCCATCGTACTAGCAGTGCTGAAGTGGAGGCCTTATCTAGTGGGGCGAGAGTTTGTGGTCCGGACCGACCAGAAGAGCCTCAAGTACCTACTCGAGCAGCGACACGTGACAGAGGAGCACCAGCGTTGGTTGTCCAAGTTGGTGGGCTACCAGTTCACGATCGAGTACCGACCGGGGATGGAGAACAAGGCTGCTGATGCTTTGTCGCGACGGGAGGAGGTGGTGGATTTGAGGGCTCTATCCCGACCCAGAGGACATGATTGGGAGCCGATGCTACAGGAGGCTGAGCGCGACGCGGGGTTACAGCACATCAGGCAGCAGATAGAGAGCGGCGAGAACGGTCCTGCGGGATATACGGTAGTGGGACGACGACTGCTTTATCAGGGGAGGATGGTGATACCGAGGACTTCGTCCTTCATTCCGGCATTGTTTCAGGAGTTTCATAGCTCGGTGATGGGAGGGCACTCGGGCGTTCAGCAGACCTATCAGAGGATGGCTAGGGAGGTGTTTTGGCCAGGGATGCAGCGGTGTATTGCCCGACTGGTCGCTGCTTGTGACGTTTGCCAGCGTCACAAGTACATGGCTATGGCACCTGCAGGGCTATTACAGCCACCGACTCTGCCCGAGAGAGTGTGGGAAGACGTCACCATGGACTTCATCGACGGGCTACCACGTTCAGAGGGATACACAGTGATCATGGTGGTGGTGGACAGGCTGAGTAAATATGCTCATTTTATTCCTTTGAAGCATCCTTACACAGCTATGTCTGTAGCGACGACTTTCATGAGGGAGGTGGTACGACTGCATGGGATACCAGCTTCCATAGTCTCTGATAGGGACAAGGTGTTCATGAGTATCTTTTGGAGGGAGTTGTTTAGGGTGCAGGGTACGGCCTTGAAGAGGAGCACTGCTTACCATCCTCAGACGGACGGCCAGACGGAGGTCGTCAACCGCAGCGTGGAGACTTATTTGCGGTGCTTCGCCTCTGATTCTCCCCGGCAGTGGCACCGATGGTTGGCATGGGCAGAGTATTGGTACAATACGTCTTATCATTCGAGAGCGGGAACAACCCCTTTTAGGGTGTTGTACGGGCGAGATCCCCCGCCTTTGGTCCGGTTTGGCGATACTCAGACTCCGGTGGGACAGGTGGAGGAATACATGGAGGCGAGGGATGGGATTCTAGAGGAGTTGCGGAGGCATCTACTACGAGCTCAGCAGGTGATGCGAGCGCAGGCGGACAGACATCGACGGGACGTAAGCTTCCAGGTGGGAGATATGGTTTATCTCAAGCTACGACCCTACAGGCAGAGATCGATGGCGAGGAGGCAGAATGAGAAACTGGCGGCTCGTTACTTTGGTCCATACCAAATCGAGGCCAGGATTGGGCAGGTGGCATATAGGTTGAGGCTACCGGATACGTCGGCGATTCACCCCGTTTTTCACGTATCTCAGCTGAGGAGGGCGATCGGGGATCATGCAGTAGCACACACTCTTCCTCCTACACTCACGGAGGATATGGAGGTACAGTTAGAGCCTTTGGCGGTACGGGCAGTTCGACAGGGACCGGGACAGACGAGGGAGGTTCTGATTCACTGGGTCGGACTACCTGATTGTGACGCGACTTGGGAGGAATATGCGGGATTCCAGGCACAGTTTCCAGATTTCCACCTTGAGGATAAGGTGGCTCTTTTAGGAGGGGGTATTGATGTGGGCGGACCACACACGGGTACGGGCGCAGGCACGGGCGGGGATGAAGGCATCATCACGTACACGCGTCGCAGGAGACGTGGAGGAGCTAATTGAGCCTATGTTCTATTTTAGTCATTTTCCTGTTTTAGTAAGGAAGGATTATTTTGGTCTTTCACCAATAATAACCCTTCCTTAATAGTCATTTTCCTATTTTAGTCAGGAAGGATTATTTTGGTCTTTCACCAATAATAACCCTTCCTTAATTAAGCCTTTGTTTTTCCCTATATAAACTAGGGTTAGCCATCTTTTATTTTTCATGCTTGTATTGAGAAGAAACTCTCAAATATCAATAAGAAGGATTTAGACTTTGTCCGTCCACCAAAGTTGGGAGTTTGTTCTTTTCTCACAAAAAGATCATTATCTTTCTCTGTTTCTCTTTTCTACAAATCTTTTGTGAATCGAATAGGTCGATTCACATCAGAGTCACAAGTTGAAATTTTATTGTCATGTGTTCTCCTGATAATGACATTTATAATATGTTTCAGGTTGATTTCAATTTGCCTCAGAGGTTTGATATTTCTTATGTTGATTCAAACTCCTAGAGAAGGCAGCCCATAATGATCCACAGAGCTATCCTTGGATCTTTAGAACGATTCTTCGGTGTCCTTATAGAGCACTACACAGGCGATTTTCCTCTATGGATTTCCCCAATCCAAGCTCGTGTGTTACCTGTTACTGATACTGAGGTCTGCCTTCTAGATGCTGAAAGAATAAAAACTTTCTGTTCTTTGGTATTTTTATTCCCTCCAAGTTCAAACACATGCAAGTCATGTCTTTCAAATTTCAGGATTCACATTTATGGCAAATTTTATTTTACTTTTTCTGGAGTACAATATTGATTTTGTTGTAACTCATATGTCTCTACACATTCATATTCTTGTAACCTACATGACCTTTGGCCCTTCGTTTCTTCATAACCCCCAACCTCTCTCCCTATATAAAGAGAGGTTGGAATAGCTTGTAAATGTGCACTTCTGTGGTTGATAATATACGAGAAAGCTTCGTCTCCGTGTGTTTGAGTTTTTTGCCTTACAACACATTATCAGCACTTTGCTCGTGCAACGCCGGAGACCCGACGTACCGCTCGCCTCGACGTCCGCCGACCGTTGCCCCGTCGCTCGTCGCCGATCCCGCGTATCCGCAATCGTTTTCTCACTTTCTTCCACCGTACGGTAAGAAAGGTAAAAAAAAAAAATTTTGGAAAATTTTTGATAGCAGAAATATATTGTTCATGTTGTTACAATATTACTGTTGTTTTGGACATCAAAAAAATGAGATATTTGCTCTCTTCCAATTGATTTTACATTCATCAGTATGATCAAAACTTTTTTCATCTAGGTATTACTTTAATCGTATTTGTTTTCCTCAGCACATATTGATATGCATGAATATCATATTTGACTAAAGCTTATAGATTGAATTGGTATACGAAGGTTTCTGAATCAATGTCAATGACTCAATGTTGTGAAAAACCAGTGACTAATCACAGGTGAACCTATTTGAGGCAGCATATAATGTTCATGGATATCAGCTTTTGGTTCTGGACCACAATAATCAGATGGAAGATGACATAGAAATTTTTTTTGAAAAATATATACTCAGAAATTTTTTTTTGAAAAATATATACGAGTGATTTTTTTTATCAAATATATTTTGTTACAGCAATATATTTTGTTACAGAAATTTTGTTACGAAAATATACTTTGGTAAAACACAATATTTTGTTCAAAATTTTTTTATCAAAATATACTTTGGCGTGTTTATCAAATAGTCTGCTGTATATATTTTTGTAAAAGATATTTCTGAAATTTTTTTTTAAACTAACAATTTCAAAAAAAATTTGTTTAAATAGTACTTATCCCAACAAAATATTTGTTAGTTATTTTTTGAAAAAATAATTTTTTTTTGAAGAAATTTTTTTTTATGTTGACGAAGAAAATTTAAATGCTAACATTTTTTTGGTAATGATGGATTTGGAGAGCCCCGGCGAGCACCTCAGTGCTATTTGCGCCCTGCCGACAAGCACCTCAGTAGCATTTTTTTCTTTATGTTACTCAGTGAATTATTGTAACAGATGGGTAGTAAAAAATTGTATTTTTTTCGCTATTTTTTTTGGCGTCGCTTCATTAGACATCAGAAAAATAGTTGACATTTTTTTTGGTGCCGCTTACTTAGGCACCAATTCTTTTGTGTGTTGTTGCCTACTTATGTTGTACGTTTTTTTAGCGTAATGGCGTGAAAATTGAAAAATTGTCTTGGCTACATAAACAAATTCTGGCACCGCCAAATTTGGGCCTCCAAAAATAACCTTTTTGGCTAATAATTTTTCAAAGACAACGCTCATTTTGAGCACGCACTAAATTTTCACCTATTTTGCACAGTTCGCAAATAGTGTGAATTTTTTGAAAAATCTTATTTATTCTTACATTTGAAAAAAAATTTACGAAGTCTCTCCGAATAGGCTCACCTATTTGGGTATGATGTCAGAAAGAACTTGGGACTTGGTTCTTAAGAGGTCCTCGGTGACCCTCCTCCCTCATTTTTCCGCCTGGTCATATTCACGTAGAGCTACTGAAAGGGGTTGACCGAATATTTTTTTTGCTCAAATTGTATTTATAATTATGCATTTTTACAAGAAACTAATTGAACTCTCTATATCGGCCCGTCGATCGATATAAGAAAAAGTTTTAAAACAAAAATTGTTTTTTCAAAACCGTTGGTTTTATTTACGATTGTTTGTTGTTGCTTATACAAACCAAATCCATATAAACCTGTCGTTTTATATGTTGACTGATCAAGATTTTTTCTCCTATTGTAGAAAAATGTCGATCAAGATTGATTTTTTCATCCTTGAAGCTTCTGGCAAGAACTACTTGGACTGGACGCAAGACATCCAGAACCATCTAGATGCGCAGGGCCTCTTGGACGTCATCTATAATGAGGAAGAGCGTGAAGTGGAAGTCACTCGCTCAATGAACGCCAAAGCGATGATTCTATTCCGCAGGCATTTATCTGACGCCATGAAGGCGGAGTTCATTGAAATCTCCTCGCCGAAGACGC
>JANAVB010025536.1:0-13410 GCA_029216955.1 Iris pallida
ACCATCAAATTGACTCACAATCTTTGATTTATCGCCATTCGTAGACTTGTCTTGATGAACCGAATCCTCCGTATCCCTCAAATCATCTCGAAGACCTCCCAGGACAAGTCTCCGATGATCTACAAACTCATGTCGAACATCCCTCGAGCCTTCATTCGATGTCTGTGGCCTCCCAACACACCTCAACAGCTTAAGCCTGTACGTGTCACAACATATATCTCATTGAGCCAGTAGTTGGAAACCCAGTGTAAGCTTTCGATCATTGTTTCCAAACATACTGTAAAAGCCATCATCTCTCAGCTTCCCTACTGAAACCAAGTTGTAGCACAAAGTTGGTGTAGGAACCCTAGAGGGGGGTGAATAGGGTCAAGCTAACTAATCAAGAACTTAGCACAAGCTAATGGGCAATTTAAAAATATAAGTACAAGAGAAGAAGCAGCAACAATCACTACCAAAATACAGTAAATTAGCGACGACACACTAGCGACGGAAAATTTTCGTCGGCGTTAGCGACGGATTTTGCAGAAAATAGCCGACGGATGGACGACGACATGCCGATACATTTTTTATTTCATTTTAAAGGGGAGAAAAGGTCACTCATTCGTCGCTAGGTCGTCGAAGATATAGCGACGGATACACAGCCGTCGCTATGTAGTCGATTATTTGGCAGGAATTGTTGGAAGAAGTGGCGGGACAATTCTTTGACTACGTAGCGACGGATAGTCTGTCGGCAAGTATCAAATAGAGCGACGGATTAGCGGCGGATAAAATTCGATGCTAGTCCGTCGCTAAATATACGTTCCAGACATAAATTGAAACGACGGGGGGAACTTTTCATTCCCTCCAAATTTTATTCTCTCTCCTCTCTCTCTCTCCCGCGGCGGTCGGCGACCTCACTCTCCTCTGTTTCTATCCCACGGGGTGATCGGCGACCTCTCATCTCTCTCCCAAAGGTAATCTCTCTATCTCTCTCTCTCGATGGTCGTGGGTGTCTTGGGCTGTCGGGGGCGTCGTGGGCTGCAGGGGCAGCGGAGACTGCGGGGGTGGTGCGCACGGGGCAGCACGGGGCTGCGATGGCCGCGTACAGGGCTGTGGCTGGCGGCGGTGGGTAGCACAGGGCTACGGCGGCCGCGCTCAGGGTGCGGCAGACGGCGGTGACTACGTCGGTAGCGCGTGCGGGGCAGCAGCGGCCGCGCATGGGGCTGCGGCGGGCGACGGGGGGCAGCGCGCTCCGGTGCAGCACGGGGCTGCGGCGGGCGGTGGGAGGGGGGGGAGGGGGGCAGCACGGGGCTGCGGTGGCCGTGCGCGGGGAGTATCATATGTTGAACTCTCACTATCAGTCCCCTACTTCTCTGTATTAAATCTATTATTGTTCAGCCCTTATTTTGTTGTTCAGTCACTGCATAAATTTGTATCAGTCCAGATTAGAGTGTCAATCCATTTCCTTTCTCTATTGTTCAGCCTATGTACAGTCAAGAGGACATGTAAACCTAGGGCTCGGGTTACAAGTAATAGAGGGAGTATTATATGTACTTGTATGACCTGTATAGATGTTGGCATTAGAGTATGATATGTATACTGGGATAGCATTCCTCCTACAGAGGTATCACTACATATGTACTTGTCCTGCACCTTAGATTTTGCCTTGCATTCACTTTGTGATTGCAATCCTTCTCATTACCTGCAAATAGGTTAGCTTGAAATACCAGGTATAATGTGGTGTTATTACCTACATTTCTCTGTTACCTAACTATATCACCATATATCATTCACTGCACATGTATAGTTGTCATGCACCGCCATGGCAATGCATTCAAATACACTGCCCTGCATAGTAGATAAGTCATGCCTTCATTTAATATCTGCATTGTCTAAACCTTCAAATCCTTATTCATTCACTGTACATATCTATACTGCCTAGCCTATGATTTATTGCCCACATCTTCACCTTAGTTCAGTCTATATGGTATGGATAATTTCTTCCCTTCCTTGCATGTTCTGACACATGTTTGAGTATCAGTCTTCTTACATTGTCCATGGTTCTATCCATCTTGATTTTAGTTCCCTGCATGCATTCACTTGGGATTATTTAGCAGATGCATTAGCTATTTTAGTTGATCAGTCCATTGCTATCATGGACCAATTTATATTGAATTTGTAAATGCAAATGAGTTATTGTCTGTATTTGTATTAGATCCCTGCTTACCTTGCTAGTCCTACCCTATCCTAAAAATTCACTACATTCCTAAATGTATTCAGTCATATACTTTCATTTATACACTTGTCCTGCATTTGAAATGCTTTACTCTACCTTGAGTTCAGGTTGATATATGAGCAATAGGTTCAGTCCCCATCCATTGGTCATTTTGGTGTTAGAAAACAAATAATTATCGGTAGTATCGGATTCTTTTACATGCTTCTACAACTGTAGAAGCATGAAAAGTAATCTATGCGGCCAGAGAATTTTATGCGGCTCAGATAGCCCATGCGGCTCACACAAGTCATGCGGCATAAGAGACTAGGCGGTCCGAGAAGTTCCATGCGGCTCAGAAGACACATGGCGTAACAGTGCTCCATCCACCCCATACCGCATTAATTACTCTGACGACTGACAGCTCTGAAAAAGTGACAGCCCTGACATGAAAAGGTAATTATGACTCTGTCATAATGACAGACCCCTAGGGAAGCGAAAGAGATCTCTAACATAATCCCCCGAGAGACCAAGAAAATGCCATGTGGCCTTGCCACAAGGGCGTTCACATGCGGCTCGGGCGAAGACTTTCCATGCGGTTCAAGATGAAGCTGTCCTATGCGGCTCAGGATGAAACAGTCTCATGCGGCTCAAGCTGAGGCCTCCCCATGCGGCTCAAGAGGAGCATCTCCATGCGGCTCAAACAGTGGCCTTCCTATGCGGCTCAGGCAGATGCATCCCTATGCGGCTCGCAATGATCATCTCCATGTGGTTCGAAAGTCCGAGGGGGGGACTGTAGGAACGATATAGTAAAGCGTAATACTCTAGAGGGGGGGTGAATAGAGTTGGCAGCGGAATAATGCTAATTAAAAATTGTTAGCAACACAATCACAGTATATAATCACAATTGAAATAATGTAAAGGCAGAGTTCAGAAAGAAAACGCAAAGACAGCGATGTATACTAGTATTCCTCTGTTGAGGACTAATCCAGTCGGTAGAACTCTTGCTACCAGTTTGAATCCACTATAGGAAAAACCGCAAGTTTTCTTACGAAGTCCTTGCAACTTCTACAACGCGAGCTTTGATACGAAGAACTCGTCCAACTTCAAAATGTGAAGAGGTATTCTTCAATCAAGCCTTCTGATTACAATCTCTCAGAAACTTCTTGACCGTACCGCACTGGCAAATCGACTAGAGGATTGTAACTGGCTTGGGATCTGAAAATGAAAGCTCTAGAAAACTCTTTGGAAGGCTGAAAGCTTTAGATAGAGAGAAGATTGAAAGTGAATGAGTGAATTGAAATGATCGAAATCCTTCTCTATTTATAGGAATTCCAAAGGGCGAACTCTGTCAGAATTCGGGTAGAATTCGGGCAGAACTCTATGAGCAAATCTCGGTCAAATCCGCAACTGCAGGAGGACCAAGTTCCAGAGAATTCAAAAATCAAACGGCCACCAACCGAACTCTGGCCGAACTCTGGCCGAGTTCTGTCAGGGTTAGGTTAGGATTTTAAAAATAGGTTTTGGTAATTTTTGAAAACCTTTTTGAAAACCTTTTTGTAAACATTTTTGATAGGTCATTTTAAAAACATTTTGAACTATTTTGGGTATAGCCTATTTGTCAATACGACTCGGTGTACAACGTATTCCTAGACTCAAATAAAATGAAAATTATATTGCATAGGAAATACAGACTCAAGTAGGCAAACAGATCTTCAGTCTTGAACGGAGTGAATATCCAATCTTGCTTATGTCCAAGAAGCCGAGATGTCCCAACTAGCTTCGTATATCCAGACAGAGTTTTGATCAATTATTAAAATCAGGTTTGACCATATGACCAATGGGCCAACAATCTCCCCCATTTTGATAATTGACAAACTATGAATGATATAACATAAAGCTTGTTCAAAAGAATATAAAAAAAAGTAGGAATTGTTCATAACCTGTATTCAACTCAAAAATAACTCAAAAAAATGTTAGATCTTTTTAATTTTTCTCCCCCTTTGTCACTTAGCAAAATAAATTCACAAGAGAAGGCTCCCCCGCATTAGATGCAGAAGGCTCCCCCGCAATCAATGCATAAGTAACAAATAGCGAGAAAACATAAAAAAGAAATAAAGAATTAAAATTGTAAAGAGATAGCATTACAGGCATGTAAAGATTCCATAGATTATCATCACAGGCATGTATTGTTTCAAAAACATAAAAGAAAACTCAGGCATAATATTTCACAGGCAGTTTGTAATGAAGAAGCAGTATAAAGAGATAGTGCTAAAAAAAAGTGCTGAAATAAACTGAGATATCATAAAAGAAACATCATAAACATGTCCATGAAGATAAAAGTACTGCAAGCATACTACAAAGTACTGATAAGAACTAAAAAAAATAATGATAAAAACTTGGAATGTCGGAGCATTTCCAAGTGTACAATAAAATATCACTAATAATCCAATCAGATCTCATCATCACTATCCTCATCAATGTCATCATCAGCAGCTCGGCCAGCATGACCGGAAGTACCAGCACCAGAAGTACCAGCGCCAGTTGGATGAGTGGGGGCGCCAGCATAGAACTCACCGACATAATCTCGAGGAGCACGATACCAATCATAGGCATTACCTGGCTGGAAGTAGGCATGGACAGCCTCATCCTCACAGCGGTAACCCAAAAAAGCTGGATCTCGAGGGATGGAGGCGGCAGAGTGACCGGTCTGGGCAAAACGCAGATCAGCCAAGGAGTTTGCCATCGCATGGTAACGGGTGACATCGCGGAACTCACGCTCGCGAGCCATGTCCGTCATCGAGACGTGCAAAGCTGATAAGTGCTGATGTATGCCCTCAAAAGTCATGGCATACGGCTGATGTGGTGGAGGAGGTGCAGTAGGAGGAGCAGTAGGTGGAGCTGAAGCAGTCCGACTGCGACGAGATAGCTGGAGAAACTTGGGCTCAGAGTCCTGAGTACAAGTCGATAGATCGAGCTCGAATCGCTGAAAGATACGAGGGAGAATCATCGCGTAAGAGAGATTTCGATCTCTTGCACGACATCGTCCCATCATCTGAATGATAGTCTTAGGGGCAGAAAAAGGAATCCCTTTAATAAGATGATACATGGCGGACAGCTCAAGCGAAGTCACATCATCCTTGGATGTGGATTTGGGAAGTAGAGTAGAGTAGATGATGCGATGCAATTCGTAGTTAAACAAGTTCAGGTTGTTAGCCTTGAACTTTCCAGAATATACTCTGTCAGGAGCACAGAGTTCCGCTTTGAAACTAGTGAGTGTTGTGCCTTCGGGGAAATCGAATTCCGTGATGTCAACTAGCGGTTCACCTTCATTGGGAATACCAAGAATCTCCGCTAGGAGGGCATCATCGAACTCGATGTCGATGCCTCCGACACGTTTACTCACGTCAAAAGTGTTTACTACGAGATTGCAATAGAACAATCTAATGGCATTAGTAGCTATTGGGAAGCACAGTTTAACAAATAAGTGTAACCCTAATGCCTCAAATAAGTGACGATGATCAGGAAATACCGTCCATTTTACCGGAGCGCCGCCGCATATGGATCGGGTGGAAAAGTCACCGTACCATAATAAGGCTTGATCGAGGGTTTGAAAGAAGAACCCATCGAAAGCGCCGTCGCTCGTTTGGATCGGCAAAAACAGTGAATCTGTATGAGGATTCGAAGATGACCCTTCTTCACTAGGAGTGGCCTTCTTCTTCCTCTTGAATGGATTAAATTTAGGTGCCATTGAAATAAAAAGCACAAATTGAAAGGTGGAGAGAAAGGGAGTTATACCTCACGAAATCAAGATATGCTGTAGAGGACGACGATCTCCGCACGATTCCAAATTTTGGAGAGATTTCACCAAGTAGATTGGAAGCAATGGATTGGTGAAAAGCTAGGGTTTGGAGGTCGGGGTTGGCTGCTGCTGCTGTTTGGAATAGTTTGGAAGCAATGGAAGAGAAGGGGCTCTCGGGTTTTGGATATATACACAGATACCCTCAAACGAACTCGGGCCGAATTCGGTCAGAGTTCTGGCCGAATTCGCCTAGAGTTCTTCCAAGTTGATTTTTGCCACTTCTTTTTCATTGACTCGTTTCAAATATTTAATTCAAAGATTAGTTAGTTTAGCCTTCAAATAACATAATTAATAATATTTTATGAATTAAATGTCATTATAAAGTGACTGTCTCAGATTAGCTGTAGGAGTATTGTCCCAGCTGGCGGAGGTTCCCCGGAGAACTCTTAAGTACCGCTTCGCTTCAACCGTAGTTGTGGTGACAGACAGACTCTTTATTAGCTTGTCTCTAACACAGTTTTTGCATAATGATATATAATCATAAAATAACATCAATTAGTATTATTGACGTCCAAAATTCCTAATTCTCGACGTAAATAATTGAAGCGATCTTCCGCTAGAGGTTTAGTGAAGATGTGAGCTAATTGATTTTCAGTATCTATGTACACAAGGTTTATATCTCCATTTTGATGATGATCTCTAAGAAAATGATGCCGAATCTCGATATGTTTAGTACGAGAGTGACATACAGGATTCTTAGTCAAATTAATAGTGCTCGTATTATCACAGAAAATAGGAATATGTGTGAAAAATAAATCAAAGTCTTCTAGGGTTTGTTTCATCCACAAAATCTGAGCACAACAACGTCCTGCGGTGATGTACTCAGCCTCTGTTGTTGATAGGGCTACAGAATTTTGCTTTTTACTAAACCAAGAGACTAGAGCCTTGCCTAAGAAATGACATGTTCCACTGGTACTTTTTCTATCAACCTTGCATCCAGCAAAATCTGCATCCGAATAACCAATAAGGTCAAAGGATTTAGTTTTGGGATACCACAAGCCAACAGAAGAAGTGCCCTTAAGGTATCGGAAGATACGCTTAACTGCGGACAAATGTGATTCCTTTGGGTTAGCTTGAAAACGTGCACACAGGCAAACACTAAACATTATATCTAGACGACTAGCAGTTAAGTAAAGTAAACTACCAATCATACCTCGATACTTACGTGTGTCGACTGGCTTGCCTTGTTCGTCAGAATCAAGCTTTGTTGAAGTTGCCATCGGAGTGCCAATCGGTTTGACATTGTCCAGATCGAACTTCTTTAGTAAATCTTTTGTGTACTTGGCTTGATTAATGAACGTCCCATTGTCGGTTTGTTTGATTTGTAATCCGAGAAAGAATTTCAGCTCTCCCATCATGCTCATCTCAAACTCATTCTGCATACACTTAGAAAATTCTTGACAAAGAGATTCATCAGTGGATCCAAATATGATATCATCAACATAGATTTGAATTAAAAGCAGCTTGCCATTAAAAGATTTAATAAATAGTATAGTATCAACCTTTCCTTTTAAAAATCCATTGTCAAGTAGAAAAGAGCTTAGACGATCATACCAAGCACGAGGGGCTTGTTTTCAAACCGTATAATGCTTTCTTCAACTTGAAAACATGGTCAGGATTTTTGAAATCCGTGAAACCCGGAGGTTGTGCTACAAAAACTTCTTCTTTTATAAAGCCATTTAGAAAAGCACTTTTTACATCCATTTGAAAAAGTTTGAAATCATGAAAACATGCAAATGCACATAACATGCGAATGGATTCTAATCTCGCAACTGGGGCATAAGTCTCATCGTAGTCGATACCCTCTTCTTGATAGTATCCTTGAGCTACGAGTCGAGCCTTGTTACGAGTTACTAAACCATCCTCATTCAGTTTGTTTCGGAATACCCAACGGGTGCCAATGACCGGATGATCAATAGGCTTGGGAACAAGTTCCCAAACTTGATTCCGTTCGAATTGGTTCAATTCCTCTTGCATGGCATCTATCCAGAAACTATCACTACATGCTTCATCAATAGATTTGGGTTCTAGCTGTGAAATAAATGCAACACTAGAAACAATATCTTTACTGGATGATCGAGTACTTACTCCTTTGGTAATGTCACCAATTACCAAATCTTTTGGATGATCAGCTTTGAATTTTAACCTTTTCGGTAGACTCTGTAGGTAGCTGGTTCCTGGATCTCCTCTAGGAGGTTCAGCTGGTGCAGAGCTTGGTTCAGGTTCAGCTGATGTTGAGCTTGATGTAGGCAGATCTTCATCACTGTCATTGAGAGTCATTTGGTTCATTTCATCAAAAGTGACGTTGATTGATTCTTCGATGATCATAGTACGTTTGTTGAAGACTCTGTACCCTTTGCTCTTGGCCGCATAACCTAGAAATATACCTTCATCGGCCTTTTCGTAAAACTTTCCCAAGTTGTCTTTAGTATTAAGAATAAAGCACTTACAGCCAAATATCTTAAAGTATGAAACTGAAGGAATTCTATCAAACCATAACTCAAATAGAGTCTTCTTCGATTTGGGTCGAATTAGAACTCTATTGAGCACAAAGCAAGCTGTATTGACAGCTTCAGCCCAGAAGTATTTGGGTAGGCTAAATTGATTTAACATCACTCTGGCCATTTCGGTTAGAGTTCTGTTCTTACGTTCCAGAACTCCATTTTGTTGTGGAGTTCTAGGACAGGAGAACTCGTGTATGAAACCGTGTGTGTCACAAAATTGCTCGAAATCAGCATTCTCGAATTCGCCTCCATGATCGCTTCTAATTCGAGTGATCATGTAACCTTTTTCATTCTGTACTTTCTTGCAAAAGGCGACAAATTCGGATAATGCGTCATTCTTGCGTGTCAAGAAATATACCCACGTGTATCTAAAAAAATCATCTACAATTACAAATGCATATAATTTACCTCCGAGGCTAGCAACTCTGCTAGGACCGAATAAATCCATGTGTAGCAATTGTAGAGGTCTAGTAGTACATACTGCGTTTACAGACTTGAATGTGGATCTGGTAGCCTTATTCTTTTCACATTGGTTGCATACCGAATCCTTCTTGAATGTTATGTCCGGTAAACCACGTACTAGCTTCTTTGTGGATAATCTTAAAATTGTATCCATGTTTGCATGACCGAGTCTCATATGCCATAGATGACTCTCATCACTTTTGGCCATTAAGCATCTACCTGAAATGTTAGCTTCTTCCAACAGATAGAAAACATATATATTGTCTTCCCTGATTCCTTCAAAGATAGTACTACCAGTTGAGCTATCAACTATAGTACATTTGTCTTTGCCAAAGTTGATACCATAACCATGATCAGCTAGATGACTTATGCTGAGCAGATTATGTTTCAACTCGGTAACCAGACAGACATCTTTAATCACGGGATAGGGAGACTTACCAACATCACCGATACCAATAATATACCCTTTCAAATTATTGTCGAAGGAAACATAACCTTCCTTCTTCTTCTTCGACAGTGTTACAAATAGAGTAGCGTCACCGGTCATATGCCGTGAGCAACCGCTGTCGAGGATCCATTTGCTTCTAGCATGTGAAGGGTGTTCCACCTACAAAACAGTTTGCAGATGAAACTCTTGGTACCCATTTCTTGTAGGGTCCTGATTTGTTAGCTTTAGGTATCCAAGCATAAACATTTAAATCAACTAGCTTTCTCATTCTACATGCAGATGAAATATGACCAATGAGGCCACAATAATGACATTGTGCATGTTGAGTGTTGAAAGCAGAGTGATGTGCATGGTTGGTAGGTTTAGGTTTTCTAGTATAGAAAAATGCATACCTATGATCATGTTTGGGCTTAACCTTTTGGGGTAAAGGTTTTATATGGTTTGGTCTGACAGTGTTTGGCTTGGGAATGTTCCGATTTCTCGGTAAGTGACACGTGTTAGGATAGGAAGCAGCAGGCTCAGGCTGTTTTCCTACCCTAATTTCCAACCTTTTGGAAGTGTCATATAACTTAGTATAATCAGAAGTGAGTGATTCCATTCTGATTTGTGCAGATTGAAGACTTTTCTTTTCTTTAGAAAGATCTTCTCTCAATTGGTCTATAATCTTATCTTTCTCTTCGGATGACTGTTTAGTCTCGTGTAATATGAGCTTTATAGAGGAAAGCTCACCAGACTCACTAATATTAGTTCTAACCTCAGCTAGAAGGTCGATAAGTCTTCCTATTTCTCCTTTGTACTCTTTGAGTACCTTCTTAGCGGTCTGATATTTACTACGCAGTTTCCTGTAGTCAAGCATCAGGTCATTGAAGGCATCTCCTAATTGCTCAAAGGTAAAGTCATCATATGTTTCTACAGGTTCAGTAGGTACCTGCTCAATTGCCATGAAGCAGATGTTTGCAGCGTCCTCTGAATGTTCGTCTTCTGAGTCGCTGGCTTCACTCTCATGCCATATGCTGGTGTTGGCATATTTCCAAGACGTTGATCTTTTCAGGTTGCCTTTTTCATACCTGTTGTTCTTCTTGCTCGATGATGAGTTGGTAGGACAGTCCTTCTTCATATGTCCCTTCTTCTTGCAGCCATAGCAGACAGCATCTTCTTGGTACCAGTTGTTGCTATTGTTCTCTTTGACTCTCTTCTTATGTCTCATGAATCTTTTGAACTTCCTTGCTAGGAGTGCTTGATCTTCAGCGTCAGATCCACTGCTGTCTGAGTCATCTTCAGCAGCCTTTCTGTGCTGAGCCTTGAGGGCGATCGTCTTCTCCTTTGGTGCAGGCTCTTCAAAATCTTGTAGCTCCAGTTCATGAGTGAGTAGCTTACCCATGAGTACTTCAAGTGACATTGTGGTGAGGTTGTTTCCTTCAATGATAGCTGTAGCCTTCGAAATCCAGTTCTTGGTGAGAGTTCGCAGGAGTTTGCGAATCTTTTCGTGGTTACTGTAATCTTTGCCTAAGGAGGACAAAGGATTTACAATATCCAAGAACCTCTCGAACATTTGTGTGACTGTTTCGTTGGGCTTCATTTTGAACGCCTCGTACTCTTGAGTAAGTTTGCTGACTTTTGACTCCTTGACTTGAGTCGTGCCTTCATGTGTAACTTCGAGAAGCTTCCATACACCATTTGCCGTTGTGCATGTAGATACCCTGTTAAATTCTGTTCTGTCTAAGGCACAAAAGAGAGCATTAATGGCACGTGCGTCAAGACTGGCCTTTTTCTTTTCCTCCTCTGTATAACTGCTTTAGGGTTTTTCAACCAAAACTCCCTCAACATTTATACGAGGTGGCTTTTGATAGCCATCAAGAACAATAGCCCATAAGTCAAAGTCAAGAGATTTCAAGAACAAACTCATCCGTGTTTTCCAATAAGTGTAGTTAGTACCATTAAACAGAGGGGGTCTGTTTGTGGCCTGACCTTCACTTGTAAATTTCATAGTAGCCATGTGATGTGCTGTAATCTAATAAATAATGAATAAATAATAGCACTGTTACCTCGCTTTACCTGTAACACCAGCTCTGATACCAATTGTAGGAACGATATAGTAAAGCGTAATACTCTAGAGGGGGGGTGAATAGAGTTGGCAGCGGAATAATGCTAATTAAAAATTGTTAGCAACACAATCACAGTATATAATCACAATTGAAATAATGTAAAGGCAGAGTTCAGAAAGCAAACGCAAAGACAGCGATGTATACTGGTATCCCTCTGTTGAGGACTAATCCAGTCGGTAGAACTCTTGCTACCAGTTTGAATCCACTATAGGAAAAATCGCAAGTTTTCTTACGAAGTCCTTGCAACTTCTACAATGCGAGCTTTGATACGAAGAACTCGTCCAACTTCAAAATGTGAAGAGGTATTCTTCAATCAAGCCTTCTGATTATAATCTCTCAGAAACTTCTAGACCGTACCGCACTGGCAAATCGACTAGAGGATTGTAACTGGCTTGGGATCTGAAAATGAAAGCTCTAGAAAACTCTTTGGAAGGCTGAAAGCTTTAGATAGAGAGAAGATTGAAAGTGAATGAGTGAATTGAAATGATCGAAATCCTTCTCTATTTATAGGAATTCCAAAGGGCGAACTCTGTCAGAATTCGGGCAGAATTCGGGCAGAACTCTATGAGCAAATCTCGGTCAAATCTGCAACTGCAGGAGGACCAAGTTCCAGAGAATTCAAAAATCAAACGGCCACCAACCGAACTCTGGCCAAACTCTGGCCGAACTCTGGCCGAGTTCTGTCAGGATTAGGTTAAGGTTTTAAAAATAAGTTTTGGTGATTTTTGAAAACCTTTTTGTAAACATTTTTGATAGGTCATTTTAAAAACATTTTAAACTATTTTGGGGATAGCCTATTTGCCAGTACGACTCGGTGTACAATGTATTCCTAGACTCAAATAAAATGAAAATTACATTGCATAGGAAATACAGACTCAAGTAGGCAAACAGATTTTCAGTCTTGAACTGAGTGAATATCCAATCTTGCTTATGTCCAAGAAGCCGAGATGTCCCAACTAGCTTCGTATATCCAGACAGAGTTTTGATCAATTATTAAAATCAGGTTTGACCATATGTCCAATGGGCCAACATGGACCACTACCCAAGCAGTCATGACACGTGGCCTAAACCTTATGCAGCCCAAACCTTATGCGGCTCACAATGACCATCTCCATGCGGGTCGAAGGATTCGAAGGGGGGCCCACTACCCGAGCAGCCCTGACATGTGGCCCAAACCTTAGGCGGCCTAAACCGTATGCGGCTCAATCTTCATACGGTTCAGATCTTCCCCAGTGGCTTCTAGGACACGTGTCCTAAGCCGATCAATTTCCCAGATTTATTGCAATCAGAGATTGGATAAAATCCCAATAATCCGGGACACGTGGCAGGAGAATGAATCAAATTTATTCGCGGACATCAGCAGATCATCATCATGAAGATTTATTCCAATCAACATTAATTACTAATGAGATTTGGTGCAATCTACACTTAATGGCCCAGATTCATTAATGGCCTAGATTGGCCAATCCACAGGCCGCCACAATCTCAAGGAAGCAATCATTAACCCTAATGATCACACCCCATTTCTATAAATAGCGAGGTGCCATTCCCTTGCAAGAGATACATTCCCTGATAAAAAAAAAACATATACAACAGAGAGAGCACAACTAGAGGGACCCCTTTTTCGAGATCAGAGAACATTAGAAGACTTGGAGAAAAGAGCAGAGAGAGAGCCAAGAGAGAGCATTTCTTCAACGCTAAGCAATCTTCTGGAGCCAAGGCTGCATACCGATCGTCCAAGGAGTAAGGCAGGGCCACTGTCGTCTTCTCGAGCCTCTATCGTCACCCCCCAGAATCTAAAATAAACAATTGTACTTAGACTGCTGTACCTAGGCTTT
>JANAVB010025537.1:0-64692 GCA_029216955.1 Iris pallida
AAATACATATATAAATAAAATAAAACAAAAGAAAAGGAAAATAAACAATAGCAGGGGGGTTCGAACTCGGCCCAAGGGTCAGGTTTCTCGGGTTTGGTCGGGCTGGCCAGGGGGTCAGCCCACTCTGGGTGTTAGGGATAGGATTAGTTTTATTTATTTCAGGTTTTTAGTTAATATTATTAAAATCCTCGATAAAACAAACCCTGTGTCCTGACAGTTAAGGACAAGGAGTCGCGTGTCCGTGCTAAGCTCGACACGCACGAGTCCTAAAATGCTGTCCTAGCACAGCGTTGGGTCGTCGTGTCCGGGCGAACCACGTGCGTGAGTCCGAGACACGCACGACACAGTTTCGTAACCGTTACTACGTGTCCGACTTCGGGGGGGGGGGGGGTTTCGAGCGTGCTGGACGGCGGCTGAGGCGACGTCGCGGTGGCGCTCGGGTGGCGCTGGGCTCGGCTTGGTGTGGCGCGTCTAATGGTGGTGGTGGGTCGGGAAAAGTGAGGGGGTCATTTTATACGGGTTTTAGGTCGGTGTTAGGGGCTAGGTCGGCCAGAAATGGCGGGGGGCAGCTGGCCGGTCGTCGGCAGTTGGCCGGTTGTCGGGGTTGGGTAGAAAATAGGTTTTACAGTTAGGTCATTAGACTTTAGGTATTTACAAACAGGTCCCTCCCCTATACTAAATGCAAAAGTAAATTTGCATAGCATAATTAAAACAATTCGCAATTTGCAAACTGCCATAATAACAAATTAACAAATTGTATAATGATATTAAAACAATTCTAAATATTACAAAATAATATTAAAATATTTTAATTAATTGCAAATTGATATATTTTGATATTAAAAATATTTAAAAATTATTTAAAAATTCTAGAAAAATTCTTAAAAATTATAATAAATTATTTTAATGCTAAACAGGTTATTACCAACTAATTAATTCTAATTTAATTAATTTTGAAAAACAGGAGCTGACAGCCATCGTATGATGTGCTGTATTAGCTCAGCCGTTCACGTATCAAAAGATATTTCACACACATGGTTGTTTCCATTGTTCTTGATCGCAGTTCAGTTCTTTATCTTCACGTTTATTTTTTATTTGCTTACTCGTTCATGATTATTGCTTTCCATGTCTAGTTCATATTTTGCTAGTTGTTTGTATATTATTTATCGAACTATTTCTCATTGTTCTAACTTATTTTGTGCTAACAACATTAAATGCAATATGGTTGTACTTTGCTCCTTTTCTGACTGGATCGTTGTAGGTGACTTGCCGTGCTTTCTACTTTTGTGCTATGGACTATATGGGAGAGACATGTGTATATGCGAAGGTCAACCCTAGAAGGCTAGTTAGATGTGTCGGTAGTTTTTTTTAATATTTGTAAGACATTGTATTTTGATTAACTGTAAAACTTGTGACTATTGTAAATTGATTTAGTTGTTGTGAAAGAGAAATAAAGATAGTATTTAATGAACATTTTGTTTATTATGGGCTAGACAGTGTACTACCACCGACACTGCGACGTGGCTGGACTTGGACCCGCATTCGCGTCCCGAAAATCGGGTGCCGGTCGTGACATGCATGCAACTTTTGTTATCCATAATTATTTGAGAGCAGATCTGATGTCCTAAAATGAGTGTTCTAATTCTGTCTAATCTCCTATACATATGCAACACATTTTTTTTTATCACATATAGGAGATGAGACATAATTGGAACATCTATTTTGCACCTTTTTTTTATCATGCACTGGAGAGGAGAAATAATTGAGACATCCAATTGTACATGCTGAGACTGGTACAAATGGTGTGGCAAAAGTTCTGACGATAGTGGCATATGAGTCCAGACGGGATCAGATCTTCTCCCACACCTCCGAGTTTCCGACGACGGCTGCCATCGCCCTTCGTAAGGACCTCATCGATTCTTAGAAGGGCCCTCTCTTCTTTCATTTTGTTCCCTTATTTTGTTTACCCCCGGTGTTTTCCGGGGTGGATAATTTCATTTTGTTTTCCGTCTGGACTTTGACTTGACGCGTATACTTTTATTGGTCGCCGGGCTATCTCCCGGAGCCGCCTTTGGACTTCTCTCTTTTATCAATAAAATTTGCTGTTTTTCTGTTTAAAAAAAATTGGAACATCAACATCCATTTTGGAAACAATTGATATGCTCCCCTTCAATGAAGTCTAAAATTAAAAAGAGGGGTAATTATCTATACTAGAGCCACCACAGGAAAAAGAGACCCAAATAAGAACAAGGGATAAGAATAATAACACGTAGGAGAAGAAACAGCACCTATACATACAAAGTATAGCTTCTCATTGCAGAGTAAGTATGAAAAAGGAATATCAAAAAAATTAACTAATTTCATTTCCCACATTTTCGGATGAATTATTCAAACGGACCCACGGATCAGCTGGTGTCCCTGGCACACCTGGTGATGACGGTGCAGCCGCGGTTGTACGGATTGGCCTTCCCTTGCTGCATGCAGTTGTAGTACGACCGCCCGCGCCGGCTGCACGGCACCGAGTTCTTCTTGAGCGCGTCGTAGCTGATGAACTTGTTAGCTCCTCCCCTCCTGAGGCCCCTGCGGGCCGTCTCCGAGCTCAATCCCAGCTCCTCCTCGTCGCCTACGCAGTCTCCGACCGAGCGGCCATTGCAGGGTTTCTGCTGCTCCACGAGCCCCCCTCCTAGGCCCCAGCCGACGTCGTTGTCGATCGATACGGTGGCAGAAGCCACCGGCAGAAGCAGCAACAGGAGGAGGAGATGGAATATCAGCGTTAGAGCCATTGTTGGATGTGTTTGTGAACAGAAGGGGAGAGGCTATTAATTGTGGAGGAGGGGATATTGCTAACCCTATTCTTGAGGCTGGTTTCACGTAGGACTAGAGATTGTTAGCTGACACAGTTTTTTTTTAGGGCAATCTACATTTTTCTTAGGGTTTTCTATACATAACTTCTGGTGTAAAGTAGCAAATACGGAATTCATGGCCAAACCTGAGACCACATCAAGAGAAACCCTGATTGTATGTAAAGTAATTTAAGTAAAATTCTAAGATCTAAAATTTGAAATGTTTTTTTCTAGGCCTTAATGTTGACCTTAGCTTTCGTTCCCTACAACCGAGCACCCAGAATGGTATCGTTGACTCGTTGTTATGCGGTATCGTTGTTCCAATACCAACATAGTGGTATCGTTGTTATGCGGTAATTTAAGTAAAATTCTAAGATCTAAATATTTATATCTTTGTTCCAATACCAACATAATGGTATCGTTGTTATGCGGTCACGTCCGCGGTCTATTTTTAGGCCACGTGGCCTGCGGTCATAAACCGCGGACTATTTTTGTTCCAATACCAACATATTTGTATCTTTGTTCTAATACCAACATATTTTTTGGTCACGTGGCCTGCGATCACATCTGCGGTCACAAACCACGGATAAAATAGCATATGGTCCAGTTATATATTTATATAATGGTTCATTTGTCCAAAACAAAGTAAAACAGGGAACATACATGCATAAAAAAAAGAATTGATTATATTATCAATTATTAGATATTCATTTTATATGAACAAATTTTTTAATTTGATCCGAAAGTCGTCAACTAATTATTTATCAGAAACTAGATGTTAAGGTTTTCTCTTATTATTTGCTATCTAGATTTTTTTTATTTAACCATGCTGGATATAGGCGGTGATACTAAAATTCTTGAAACAAAATGCTTCAGAGTTCCACAAAATATTCAGATACAACTTACCGACACAGAATGAATGTTCATAGACAGTATGTTACAGTCTTGCCAACACCTGATAATTAATGTTATAGGAAATTAAGCATTGATATAATGAATCAAAACATTTTATTGTAAAGGAATGTCTTAGTAATTCAAGTACATCCTCATACTTTCTCCAAATAAGGGATCTCAATTACAGACTCCCCATATAGATTACTTCCAACTCTAGACTAATCAAACTTTCTATTCTAAATTCTAAATTCTAAACTAATAAAAAAACGCACTCATTTCTAATATCTAAAAATTGATGACTAACCCATGTCACAAACTAAACAAAGAACATGGTGAGCATGGCAAGTGACAAGTAGGAGACGGTGGTAGTATAGGCCGACGAGGGAGACGGTGCCGGTGCAGCGGTCGGAGAGCGGGATGGTTGCTCTGGAGGTGACGGGGACGGGGTTGGTGGTTTTGAGGGCGACGGAGATGGGGATGGCGCCATTGAAGGAGGCGGAGGAGCTCGATCCTTTGAAGGTGTGGGAGGAGCTTCGCCTATTATAGGAGGACACTGGGGAGCATCATAAGGTGGGATTTGGCTTCCGGGTGGAGGAGAAGTTGGTGGCTCGGCCGATGGAGTTGGAGGAGTTGGCAATGGAGAAGGAGAAAAAGTTGGTGGCTTAGTTGATGGAGATGGAGAAGGAGAAGGAGAAGGAGAGGAAGTTGGTGGCTTAGTTGGAGGAAGAGAGGGAGAAGAAGTTGGAGGCTTGGTGGATGAAGAAGAAGGAGAAGGAGTTGGTGGTTCGGCCGACGGAGTTGGAGGAGTTGGCAATGGAGAAGGAGAAGAAGTTGGTGGCTTAGTTGATGGAGATGGAGAAGGAGAAGGAGAAGGAGAGGAAGTTGGTGGCTTAGTTGGGGGAAGAGAGGGAGAAGAAGTTGGAGGCTTGGTGGATGAAGGAGAAGGAGAAGGAGTTGGTGGTTCGGCCGACGGAGTTGGAGGAGTTGGCAATGGAGAAGGAGAAGAAGTTGGTGGCTTAGTTGATGGAGATGGAGATGGAGATGGAGAAGGAGAAGGAGAGGGAGAGGAAGTTGGTGGCTTTGTTGGAGGAAGAGAGGGAGAAGAAGTTGGAGGCTTGGTGGAAGGAGAAGGAGAAGGAGAAGAAGTTGGTGGCTTAGTCAACGGAGACGGAGCCGGAGTTGGAGTTGGAGTTGGAGCCGGAGTTGGAGTTGGAGTTGGAGCAGCAGCACTTGGAGGAGACGACGGAGGAGGAGGCGGTGGCGGAGGTGTCTGGGCTGACTTCCTATCTGCCAACACAACAACAATCATTTTCTGTCCCTTCGCGCAGCTTTCGGGCTTGCCGCCGATGAAGAAGAAAGGACCCGATCGATCGAATTGGAAGTCCGAGTACCCTCCTGTAAGCTCCATGATCGGATTCTTCGAGTTGCAAGTATCGTAGTCCACCCTGTCCACCAATAAAACCGACTCCTCCTTGCTATACTTGAAGACTGGACCACGAATTCAAACCCAAAATTAGATTAATGAAGTAGGGGCCGAATCACCTGTTCCTGATCCGATGTCCCAATCATGTCTTCCATCTATGACATGTATAATCTTGCCAATAAAAATCAATAAAAGATTCACATATCATAGGAAAGGGGTACAAAATGAGACACGTGATCATGGACAACTGATTCCGTCCCAATAATCTACAAACAAAGAATTAATTAGAAGAATTTAAATGTAGAGCAGCTTAAATACCAAGAACATCATTTATTGAGAACCTCAACTTCCCGGCCCACTCGTTGTAGTTTTGGGACGGCTCTGCGACCCAGCCATCCTCGTCGCCGACGTAGAACTCGAGCGCGCTTGCAGCGGAAATCACGAGAAAGACTGCCACAAGAGGGAGAAGAGTTCTGTTGGAAAACTCCATTTTTAATCCAGAAATGAACGAGAACGATGGGAAATGATTAATGGAGACTTTCAGAGTGAGTGAGGAACGTAGAGTTGCGTTCCCTCTATTTATATTTGATTTCTGTTCATTGCCATTATCAAATTACATTTAATTTTAACCACCTGGATAAACCATCTTGGTAGAGCTATTATCTTCTTCTTTTTTAATGTCTTCGAATTTAAATATCTTTTGTTTCTAATTTCTCTGTATATGAGTTTTTTTGTTAATATATCATTGTAACGTACATTATATTGACCGTTTTTTTGATTGAACAAAATAATCATCCTAATCATGGTACGTAACGTACAGAACTTATGTGACCGTTTTTTCTCTCCTTCTATTGATAACGTACACTAGCTGTATTTGCCGTTATTTTATTGAACAATATAATCATCCTAATTAATCATCGTACGTACAGTAATTATTGGACATTTGTTTTCTTTTTCTTTTATTGGTATTATTTCGTATGAATTAACAGTTTTTCCTTATCATCCTAATCATCTACTCTCCAGGTTGATAGTTGTTTCTTTTAAGCTTTTAGGTTTGAAGGAACATCAAAAATTTTGGAAGAGAAAATATAAAAAGAATATAGAGCCGGATGAGTGTTTTTTTTTTTTCTTTTTTCCTTCTCTTAGTTAGTTTTGAGTTTATAGGGAAGTAAGATACCTTGAATGAATTATTATTTAGATTAGGCTATTATATCGTATTTTATATTAGGACTAAAATAGATTAAAAAAGAAGAAGAAATAAATACATTAACCTCCCCTCAATGTAGGGGTGAACATTCGGTTATTTCGGTTCAAAGTTAACCGAAAAATCGAATCGGACCGAAAATCAAATAAACAAAATTAAAACCGAGCAGAATTGGCCCATAACCGAATCAAATGTTCGGTGTGTGTGCGTGTATATATATATATATATATATATATATATATATATATATATATATATATAAACTAAAAAAATTTATTCGGTTTTCGGCTTTGGACTGAAACCGAAACCGAGTAAGAAAATGTAGTATTTTCCAAACCGAAATCGAACCGATTTATTTTAAACCGACCCGAATCTCTTATTCGGTTCGGTTCGGTTTTCGGCCCAAAACCGAATAATGCTCACTCCTACACTCTATGTTTCATGAGTATTACATGAGCCACCCCTATTTCAAAAATAACTACATGGACTACACCTTTGCTTTATGTTCTATTTTTAGATGATTAGTGTTATAACTTTCTATAGAAAATATAAAACATAGGGTTGGTTCGTGTAATTAGTTTCAAAATAGGAGTCATCCTGTAATAAGTCTGAAATATAGGAATAGTTAACATAAATTCTCCAAAATTAATTTTTTTTTTTTTACATTATGAATTAGACTAAAATTTGAATCTATACTACTATATAGCAAGAAAAGTTGGCTTCAGGGCAATTTTTTTTTTCCTTCCAAATATTTCCTTGATGAAACTCTACCTAGCTAGATAGCTGAGCCCAGTGATGCAAAAGTGTAGAAGAGTGTGAAGGCTCAGGAATAGCAAGTGCTCAGAGTATCAGTAGCAGCTAGCAGGGAAGTAGAGTATCAGAATGCTCTCCAGGGCTTGATCACATTATCTAGCTGCATCACCAGTACTCCAGTCACTAGTCCAGTCAGCATTTAGTCTGTGCCTCGTCAGCAATATAATGCTGATGTCATATAACTAACTACTAGTACCAGTATTAGTATCAGTCCGTATGGGTGCAATTTGGACGGGTTGGGTGAGGTTAACCCGATGAATCATAAGCCGAGTCCTAGCCCAACCCGACTTTGGGTTCAACATATGAAGTCCAAGACCAAGTCCGGAGGATCCGGTTGGGCTCATATTGGGTTGGATCCCTCGGGTTTATCGGACTCTAATATAATATTTGAAATAATTTTAAACACAAGTAATATTAAACATATAATCAAATAGTAATCAAGCCTTGATCATTACGAAATACAAACTGAAATAAGATTTAGGATAACGAGTTGAAGAGTTTGGGTAAAATTTTTTAGGATTTAATATATACATATAAGTCGGGTATCCGGTTCTTCGGGTAACACGACACATGAACGCGAGCCCAACTCGATTTTTTATTGGATTCAAATATTTTAATCCGACCCTAAGTCCGAACCTGAGTATCTTCAACCCTAACTCAACTCATTAACGGTTTACACGATTGGACTCAGATTTAGTCCGCCCAAGTTGCACCCCTATCTGTCCATGTATCAGTCTATGTAACAGACCGTAATAGTAACAGACTATAAATAAGAAAGTGAGGGGAGAGGGAGACTAGAGAATGAATTGTATTATTCATTTCTTCTTTTTGAATTACAATATTTAGCATACAATTTACTTTCTTCGATCCCAAATTTGAATACAAAGCCCTAGTTAAATTTCCTTCCAATTTGCCTTTTCTTTGATTTCTTAATCCGAGTTCTTCAAATCATGTCAAATTCTGCACGATCGCCTCCGATGTCGGGCTTCACAGGAAGGAGCTCCATCAATTTCGTATCATAGCCACACGAGCCTGTGAACGGACCGAGTCGAGAAAAAGCTCGAACAATAATGGTTCCCACTTCCCTGGGCTTGTTTGGTAACAAAAATTTGGGTTTGGATTTAGATTTGGAAATCCAAAATTCAAATCATGAATTTTCAAATCCAAATCCAAATCCAACTTCAACCAAACATAGGATTTAGTAAACTACAATTATAATTTATAATTATGATAATAAAATAATAAATAATAAATAATAAATTATTATTTAATTATTATAATTATAATTATACTTATGATTAATAAATAATTTATTATTATAATTATCATAATAATTATGATTAATAAATTATGAATTAAGATTATAATAACGATTAATAAATTATTAATTAAAATTTTAATAATGTATTAACTATTAAATTATTAATTTTGGTGTTAACTATGATTAATATATTATTAATTAAGATTATCATAAATAGTAATTTATAATTAAGACTAATAAATGATTAATTAAGATTATAATTAAATATTTATTTATAAATTGTTAATTAAAATTATAGTTATGATTAATAGTAATTATGATTAATAAAGGTATAAATTATTAATTAAGATTATTATAAAATATTAAAATAAAATTATAAATTAATAAATTATTAATCAAGATTATAATTATAATTAATAAATTAATCAATTATTAATTTGATTATGATAAATTATTAATTAATAAAATTCGTTATTAATAATTAATTATTTAAGTGATGTACATATTTATATTAATTAAGAATTAAAATTATATATAAAATAATAACTAATTATTATTTATTTATTTATCGATTAGTATTAATTAAATATTTGATAAAATAATAAAATTATTTTAAATAAAATCCAACTTTCATTCTTCCAAATCCAAAATTTGGATTTAATACCCACTTTCCATATCCAAAGCCAATTCCAACCAAACATAGAATTCAGATTTGGATCAAAATCCACAAAATCCAAATCCCATCTCCACATAAGGTTTACCAAACGGGCCCTAAGAATCAACAAAAGACGACTTCCGGTGGTGGAGGAACGATTCCTCACTTTGGAAGGTACAGTCCAAACCCTAAACAACAAATTCGATCAATTTAATTGGTAAATAGGTTCGATCAGTTAACTAGAAGAGTTGGGGAGAACGACAGGGGGAATAGACCAACCACCACATGTGGCAGCCATGGCACCTCCAGCAGCCATCTCTCAGACCATTTTTCCTTCACCATACGTGTCTTCGAGGTTGTCACCTTTCCGATCTCCCCCCCGTTTCACTCAATTTGGGAACAATTCCATTGGGCTATACTCCTGCAAGTTTGAAAATACTTCACTCAGTCATGCTTAGGGCTGCAAATGAGCCAAGCCGTTCGCGAGCTGCTCGAAGCTCGGCTCAATAAAAGCTCGGTTGGTTTAGTAAACAAGTTGAGCTCAAGTTTCATTTTCGAGCTCGCTTATTAAATGAACCAAGCTCAAGCTTAGAAGTACTCTGCTCGTTTGAGCTTGCGAACTGGCTCATTTAGAAGCTAGTTTGTTTTTTGTTGAATTCTAAATATATGTATATTTGTGTGCATTATATATTTGTGTCCTTAATAATTGATATTAAGAAACTTTTTTGAATAAATTTTTATAAATAAATTGTTAATATTACAGGTACTTGAATTCAAACTTAACTAAATTGAAATCGAGCTCGTTAAGCTTGAAATCAAGCTTAACGAACTTAAAATCAAGCTTAACGAGCTTGATTTTGAGCTTATCAAGTTTGTTTATCAAGTTTGAATCAAGCTTACTTATTAAGCCAAGCTCAAGTTCAAACCAAGTCAAGCTCAAGCTCTAAAATAAAAAAATTATCAAGCTCGAGCTCGAGCTCGAGCTTGAGTTCGATTAATTCTTGTCAAGCCAAGTTCAAGCTTACAAAAGCTTGGCTGGACTTGGCTCGTTTGCAGCCACATGCTTCACAACTACCAAATATCAGACTATATCCCGAAGCATCTATGGGGATTGGACAAGGTCTGCAGACTCCTCCAACTCCAGCTATGACCACGATTCCACCCCTATACACGGAGGTCCACTATTGGCCACTATACTGGAGGACAAGGGTGGGGACAACCAACCTTGAGGCTAAAACTCCCAGACTTTAGTGGAGAGGAAGACGTATAAGAGTGGATACTACGAGTAAACTACTACTACTGTGTGACAGAATGGGATCGAATTAAGGCTTGTTCAGTGCAATTGAAGGGCAAAACAACTTATGGTTCGATGGGATTATGAAGATCAAAGGGGGAGCTATGAATTGGGATTTAGAATGGAGTTTGGTCCATCACAATTCACTTATCATGTTATTGAGATTAGATTAAACGGAAATGCTTTCTTGCCCGCAGGCGGGCCAGCCCGCCCGTCTGCGTGGCACTCTCCCATTGCCCCCCCCCCCTCCTGTTAGCATGGGGCCCACGCCATTGACTGGCCAATGGGAGAGGGCCACGTGGCGGACGGGCTGGCCCGCCCGCGGGCCAAATAGCAGTCCCGTAGATTAAATTGTCAAAGCAAGAAGGGACATCTTATCTTTTTGTATATTTCTGATTCATATTTATGAGATGATAAAATATGGCAAAACTTAATACCAAAAATAGGTTCACGTAGGAATGGACGTATTGGTTCGCGTAAGAATGGACGTAGAATACCAAAAGGATTAATTAAACGTATTTCAAGAAAAATAAATGATTCAATGATCTGATCAAATAATAATATTAGTATGGTTCGAGAGGAAGTAACAGGATCCACTCGAACACTACAGTGGAAATGTCTTGAATCAAGAGTAGACAATAAGCGTCTTTATTATGGTCGTTTCATTCTGTCCCCACTTATGAAAGGTCAAGCCGATACAATAGGTATTGCCATGCGAAGGGCTTTACTTGGGAAAATAGAAGGAACATGTATCACACGTGCAAAGTCTGGGAAGGTGCCGCATGAATATTCTACAATAGTGGGTATTGAAGAATCAGTACATGAAATTTTAATAAATTTGAAAGAAATTGTATTGAGAAGTAATCTGTATGGAGTTAGAGACGCATCCATTTTCGTCAGGGGTCCTAGATACGTAACCGCTCAAGATATCATCTCACCACCTTCTGTAGAAATAGTTGACACAACACAGCATATAGCTAACCTGACGGAACCGATTGATTTATGTATTGTATTACAAATCAAGAGAGATCGCGGATATCGTACAATGCAGGTAGCCATACTTCATGAAGGAGGGACCAGAGGTCTGACGGTGATGCAATAGTGGCTGGAACTCGACTGGTTTAGCACGATGGTGCTCGGAGGTCTATCGGTGAGACAACAGGGGTGCGGGGTCCGCCAACAGAGTTTCGAAAAAGGAGAGCAAGCAGCTGGAGTCGGCAGAACTTGGCATCCTATTCTCTTTTTCAGGCTTCTCCCGTATATATTCTCTTTACGTGTATAAAAGTTATATTGTAGGGTTTTGAAAGTAATATAGGAAATAAATACTTTTGTTACAATATACATATAAGTAAAAATATATTTTCATTTGTTTTGGATCGCACCAATAGTTGATCAAACTTTACTTTTATTTTAAAATATTTTATTTTATTGTACATGTGTATGTGAATAATGAAAAAAATAGTGTTTACTTAAATATCTATATTAAAATATTTTCCACCGATAAATATACATATTTGTGTATACTTGTAAATATTATTTTTTAGAAATTTTATTAAAACTATTTTAGGTTTATGAAAATTTGCTTTAATTTACATTGATTGTTATTTTTTTAAAAATTATTCTATGTGATTTAAACTAGGATTGAGATTTGATTAAATTAGTATGATCATAATTTTGAGTTTGGGAGTCTATTGTGCTATATGCAAACGGAGAGAACAATGTCAAACTTTTTTCACACGGTACAACATAAAACAAACTATTGCTTGCCAATCTAGATATTCCTATGCATACAATTTCCAATCTAGATATTGCTATGCGTATTTCTCTTCTTCAATGCATTCTTAACAATCGCTGATGGCATTGAAGAAGAGGGTTTGAGGGCTTTCCTAATCTTGAATACATTCCAAGCTGTCCCAATGGCATGGCCTGCTGTTGCAAACACATCCTCGGTAACCTCTCCTGCGTTGTCGCCAAACCTGAAAGAAACAATGATCGAATCGAACAAAGTTACACAATGTTTCTTAAACAGATGCCATAATTATTGTTAATTATGATGATATTTCTTGCACTCTCTGACGAATGCATGCGAATACTTTTGTCCTGCCAACTTTCTAATCACATGATTTCATTTAAGATTGGAAATCGACAGATTTAGTTATCAAAAGAGATTCTCCTAAATTATCTAACAAATTAGGTAAGATGGTTGTCATATATAAACTTCGGTCCTTTATTATCTCTGCCTCATTCTCCACCGCACGCAACAACCTCTTTCTCAGCACCTCGACCCAAGAATGAATATATATATATATATATATATATATATATATATATATATATATATATATATATATATATATATATATATATATATATATATATTTATTTATTTATTTATTTATTTATTTTTTTTGAAGCAATGGGTACTTGTGGCAAACTCGCCTCCACCGAGGCTCGAACTCCCGACCACTTGGGCCGCATGCATCTCTCTTAACCACTTGGCTAGAGGTCATTTGCATATATATATATATATATATATATATATATATATAGAGAGAGAGAGAGAGAGAGAGAGAGAGAGAGAGAGAGAGGGTTAGAGCCCCGCGGAAGTCCCGTCCGCCTCTCGACCGTTGGATCGAGCTGGCGTGCGCGCGGACCCCCCGATCCGATGGTGCAGGTGAGGCAGAACTTCGACGGGACTTTTGATTGGAATATATATATATATATATATATATATATATATATATATATATATATATATATTATATATATATATATATATATATATATATGAGAAGAGATCCGCCTCACCTCACTTTTGCCTCACCCATTCCGCATCACCTCACTTTTTGCCTCACCCATGTATCCCCATGATAACACTCTTTCGATTTTGTTTAAGTCATCTAACCTAAACCTTTGAAAAATCAACGGTTAAGATTAGATGACTTAAACAATATCTAATGGATGTGAAAGAGGAGATGCATAGGGGATGCGAAAGTGAGGGGATGTAGATCCCTCCTCTCTCTCTCTCTCTCTCTCTATATATATATATATATACCCCTCTCTCTCTCTCTCTCTCTCTCTCTCTCTCTCTCTCTCTCTCTCTCTCTCTATATATATATATATATATATATATATATATATATATATACCTCTCTCTCTCTCTCTCTCTCTCTCTCTATATATATATATATATATATATATATATATATATATATATATATATATATATATATATATATATATATATATATATATATATATATATATATGACCTCTAGCCTAGTGGTTAAGAGAGATGCATGCGGTCCAAGTGGTCGGAGTTCTCGTCTCAGTGGAGGCGAGTTCGCCAACCCATTGCTTCAAATATATATATATATATATATATATATATATATATATATATATATATATATATATATAAGCTTGGGTTCGAATCCTGCTGTGGGAAAAAAGAGAGTTTTTCTGCAAATGAACTCTAGCCCCAGTGGAGACGAATTCGTTACAATTACCCATTGCTTCAATATATATATATATATATATATATATATATATATATATCTTCCGACACCCTAGCATAAATTATGTCGTTTATATCAGAGTTAATAATTATATCTTTAAAATTATTAACTTTTTTACATATACCCTTGTTAGAAATGACCTTTTCGTTTTACTCATAACACTTTTTAGTTTGTCGGGAAACTCTCTTGATCCTCTTATCTTTTGTCGAAAAAGATCACTATATTTTGTTATATCCTTCCATGCCTCTAACACATATAAATTGATTATTATATTTTTTATTATTGATTTACTATGACACTTCTTTAGATGACATATAAACTTATCATAAAATCACTATGTCGTAATGTACTCTTATTTGTTAATCTTGGCCGTTATTTATCCTTTTATCTTTCATCACCAAATATAGACATATTTTGTTGTATAATAAAAAATTTCGTGCCCCCAGCACCTCTCAATAAATTGGTTTTTTTAACTGGTTATCATTTATATTTTTTAATAATAACATCTTTAAAATTATTGACTTAGCATGGCACTTTTTTAAATGTTATATACGAGATTTTTGGATTTGTTGGAAGTACTCTTATCTTTTAATCCTAGCGATTATTCATTCTGTTATCTTTTTGTCACTAAAAGTAACTTTGTTTTGTTATATACTATAATACTAGTTATCATATCATCAAGCCTCTGGCACTTCTTGATAAATCAATTTTCGAAATTGTTTATAATTTATATATAATAGTAATAACTTTTACTTGATGCCTTGCAGTCAGCTGTTCAGGTATATTTAATTCCAGTTCTGCATATTGATTTGATGCTTAAGATACTTAAGAGTTTATGATAAGAGTATAGTTTATGATGCTTAAGGAAAACATCTATTCATAGAACAGCTCTGTTCAAGTTTATGATACTTATAAGTGTATGACTACTCAAATTGATTTGTCAATGTCCTATGTTCAAGTTTAAGAAACCCTGCTTTCGTATGTTCTAGAGCTTGGTTTATGTAAAGAGTATGAAACTAGTACTGTTTAGGAGGTACACAATTTTATATCCTAATGTTGACAGTATACACAAATAATCTAAGGCTACTTTTAACTCCAAAAGACAAGTCTGTCTCAAGTAATCGAGGAATAAGGGAAGGGAACAAATTCAACTTGTCTATATACAAAAGTACTCATGTATAAAAGTGCTCCAGCTCTCGAAGAATAGATCTTCCCTTCTTTGAGACACCAACATGGCAACATCTATTATGTATAGAAAAGCCAAAAGCAGGACACTTATAAATAAAACCGAACTTGAAAACTATTTTATACATCAAGTACTCTTTCAGTACATGAATTTAGTCTAGTTTATACTTGAAAACTAAACTTGAAAACTATTTAATACAACATGTCTACTCACCCTATGTCATTTGATAAGTATTTTTTGTTGGAAAATGATATTTGAATCACACATTTGGATTATGAGCATTCTAAGATATAATTTTTGTGTTGAATTTTTTAATATATTTTAAGTTCAGTCCAGGGTAATTAAAATGCTGACTCCGCCCTTGGATGCGAGCACATGTGTGTTTATATATAGTGCATGCAAGGGATTTTATATTTTATACAGCTTCAGCGAACAGTTGCAAAATACAAATGATGCTCACAACTTTCGCAGGTTCAGAGTTTTTTTTTTTGTATCCAAAACAAAAAATAAAACTGTATTCCTTTTAAAAAAAAACTGAAATGTACTTTAAAAACAAAAAAGAAATAGACCTTGAACCCATGCACTTTTATATAGAAAGTTTAAGTGAAAATCAACTATACTAAATAAGTCATTATGCTACGTTGTATGAGCACTAATATTTAACATGTTACAAAATGTTATATATATACAGCTATTTTTTTGGGCCCACCTGGTTCGTGGGCCATGGACGATCATCCTGGTTGTCCTGTGTCAGGGCCGGCCCTGCAACTGTTAATTAAAACTACTATATTTTTGTGTCATATTGATATTTTGTTTTCTATATTTATCTTAAAATAAACCTTCTTGCCTACTAAGAATTTAAAAGGAAGATTGATTTTCTTACTTCTTGGACATTGCCCCTGCAACAACTCCACCCGTAGCAGCAAGGGTTTTTCTTTCAGCAACTTCTACTGCATCCAGAACCTTGCCTGCAAGTAATTAAAGTTAATAATAACAACTGATGCGCACTGTTTCTGATGTGATTTCGTATGTTTCAAGTACACAACAACAACAACAAAAACAGAGTCTTTATATCAAATTTCAGTGGTCGGCAGTTTATTTCAAATTTCAGTGGTTGACAGTTTGAATCATTTTCTACAATTCAGCTCTGTTAATTAGGGGGAAATATATATATATATATATATATATATATATATATATATATATATATATATATATATATATATATATATATATCTTTGTTTCATGTTAATATATTGTATATATCATCTATGTACGTACTTACCAACGGCATCCAGTGAAGCCAAGAGAACCTCGCCAGGGAGCGTACCAAAGAAAGCCTTGCCAGCTTTTGATTGAAGTAGCGGTGCAGTCACAGATCCGGTAACGAAGATAACACCATTGAGCAAAGACTCGCTCATCTTCTCTGTCATTTCTGATAGCTTCCTTACTCTGAGAGGGAGACGATGGAACAATAATTAAACTAATTACAATCACTATATATGTTATGGGTGTCTGATCTATGTATGTTGTTAGAGCTCAATAATTTGTTGGAGGAACTGATCTTCTAGCTAGCTAGCCTCGCTCTTCCTACGTACGATGTCTAGCTTTGTCAATTTAATTTACCTTTGAATGCTCTGATTGATTCCCCCATGTTTCTTGTTTGGTTCATCTTGCTTGCAGTCTCCTATATCCTTCTCATCAGGCATGCCATTCTTACTGCCCCTAGTTGGAGCCTTAATCAGACTTGCCCCCTTTTGAACCTGAACCACCAATTTGACGGATATACTACTTTAATTTGAAGCATTCATATATATTTTGAAGAAGAAGAAAAAAAAAAACACTGCAACATTAAATACACGGTTGATAATTTATTTTGAGTTTTAATCTGTTGATGCACCTATACATGTCCCGGTGAGAGAAGACTACACCAATATATATTGTCATTGGCTTGACAAGCCACAAATTAAAGATGGTTAATTCCCCTTAATTTGTTTGTTATATGATATGTGTAAAGTTCTTCCAGAGTGGTCAACATAAAACTTGTGTCTAGCTAGGTACTACCTAAAAGCCTGCTGGTATATGAGCGAGCACCTTGATCATAATTCAAGAACCTACTATACTAGCTAGCTAGACATGAAATAACCATAGAGAAATCACAAACCTGACTGGCGTAAGCATTACTGCATATAAAGATTCCCTTCACTATCTCACCAGTTCCTCCAGCAATTGCTTTGGCCAACACGTTATTGTAGTCGTCAATCTTTGGTGCGTAATCCTTCCAGTAAACCTCATAGGAATTACTAGATGGAGCTTTAGAATAATTAGTCTTTGATGGAGTAGACAAGCAAGCGTTCTCCTCGAGCAACAAATCAAGATTATCCAAGTAATTTGATCCAGCAGCGAAGGTGACGCCGTAGTTTAAGAAGCTGCCATCATTGTCAGGCAACGTGAAAAGATAGTGAACTTTGTCGAGCTTGATAACTGGCTCATCTTTGGTCAAGGGCCACTGCAGATTAGTCCCGACTTTGACGACAGTGGCAAGGGGGACATCTTCATCGGTGATCCTGAGGATGCTGAGGTCCCCTTTGGCGAGTTCGACCACCTCTCCATCTCCGGTAAGAAAAACTGAAGCACCTGGAATCCTTAGGAGGACGTCTTCTCTGCGGTGTTTGACGTCGAGACGTTTGGGAGAGGAGGTCCTGGGCTGTTGGCAGCAACCCATGGTTCGTACGTGTGGTTTTTTTTTTGTTCACTCGATCAGTAATTTAATTACATATATAAGTACTCCTCTTAGTCTTATAATTAGACGAGTGGGAGTCATGTACTCATCTGTTTTGCACAAGAATCTTCTTAGTGCAATGGATGAGTGCAGGCTTTCGAATAATTCCTTTACGATAGATAGAATAATCTTCCTCCCTTTTCCTAACGTGTACTTTATTCCATTCTTTCCTTCAATATCAAGTTTGCTATCAAGTGTAGTGTTACAAGCCATTGGTTTGTGACTTTGTGTAAGGTTTAGCTGTGCAACAAGACATGTTTTAACCTGCAGATTTTCAAGCATCCCCAATTACAGAGAATATATTATCATGATAACTCGGCAGCCTGCAATTCAAACAAGAACACATGACTGCATTTAATTAAGGCTGTGTTTGATTGGACTATTTTTCCATGGAAAATATTTCCTCTGTTGGGAAAGAAGCGCGGAAACCTTTTCCCAAACCGGAGAGTACCTGCGAGAGGACCGAGCAAACAACGCACGAACCCAAAAACAAGCACACAAAAACAACCACGCAGACACAGAGAATTTTTGACGTGGAAACCCTTGCGGAAAAAAACCACGGGACGATCGGAGTCCAACCCTGAGAAGCCTCCACTAATGGAATAGAAGAATTACACCCTCTACAAACTCCTCCCGATCCAAATCGGATCCCCACAACACTCAGAGACAAGAACAATGATCACAAGGCTACGAAGAACGAGAACGACGAGTAGAGATTACCCGAAACACGATCTCCTTCGAAAACGACCTTCGATCCTCCGTCTTCTTCTCCGAAGTTGCAATGGCACTCTTGCCTCCTTCTCTCTCAAACTTGTGTTGTCCAATGCGATAATACGATAATGAATTAGGGTTGAGAAAACTCAATATATCTCCCTAATCCCGCAACCAACCTGGACCGTTGGATTAAATCCAATGATGAAAACTCATCCTGAAATCCGCTTCAGCCCCCCGACACACAGAGTTCGGCCAGAACTCTGTGTGGGGCAACCAGCACTGGATGGCCAAACCCTGTAACGGCCAGACCGAGTTCGGCCAGAACTCGGCCTGGGACCGAGTTCGGCCCGAACTCGGCAGACTTGGTCCAGAACCCCCTTTGGGGCAGCAGCAGCAGCAACAACTACTCCCGAGCTTCTCCGACATCGGACGGCGCTCGTCGCACTCCGGGATCTTCTCCACATAGGTTGGGAACCCCACCCACTCCAACAAATCTTCCCCTTCACAACTATGGGGAGGACGTCGTCATCCCGACGATCTGCCTGCAGTACTCAAACTTCCCCCTTGGTAGAATCTTCGTGAACATATCAGCTCCGTTGTCATCTGTATGCACCTTCTCAAGCTCCGCGTCCTTCTTCTCAACCACATCCCGTATCCAATGATACCGAGTCTCGATGTGCTTGGACCGGCTATGAAACGTCTGATTCTTCACAAGATGGATAGCACTCTGACTGTCGCAAAGCAAAGTATACTGCTCTTGCTTCAGTCCCATTTCCTGCAACAGCTTCTTCATCCACAACAGCTCCTTGCAAGCCTCCGTCGCCGCAATGTATTCCGCCTCCGTCGTCGACAAGGCAACACACTTCTGCAACCGCGACTGCCACGACACTGCTCCTCCCGCAAACATCATCACGTAGCCCGAAGTCGATCGTCTCGTGTCTACATCTCCAGCCATATCAGCGTCGGTATACCCAACCAGCTTCGGCTCGTCACCACCAAAGAAAAGTCTCCAACCAGCAGTGCCCTGAAGATATCGTAGAATCCACTTGACCGCACTCCAGTGTACCCTTCCAGGATTCGAAAGATACCTGCTAACCGTACCAACTGCATGAGCAATATCTGGCCTCGTACACACCATGGCATACATAAGGCTTCCCACAGCTGAAGCATATGGAACCCGCTCCATATCTTCCTTTTCGTCCTCGGTAGATGGACACTGCTCCTCAGTGAACTTAAAGTGAGCCGCGAGGGGGGAACTCACTTTCTTCGACCCGTCCATCCCGAAACGCTGAAGTACCCGGTGAATGTACTTCTTTTGGGACAAGTGTAGCAGCTTGGACTCTCTCTCTCGGCTGATCTCCATCCCAAGAATAGTCTTTGTGCGCCCAAATCCTTCATAGAGAAGGCCGCGCCCAGTTGGCGCTTCAACTCCGCTATCCTAGTGGCATTCCGACCCACTAATAGCATATCATCAACATAGAGCAATAAGATGATAAAATCATCATCGGCAAAATACCTCACAAATGCAAAATGGTCCGACGTCGTCCGTGCATAACCATGCTCCCCCATAAACGACTCGAACTTTCTGTACCACTGCCTCGGAGCCTGCTTCAGACCATACAAGCTCTTCTTCAACCGGCAGACCAAATGTGACTTGCCATTCTCACAGAATCCCTCCGGCTGCTCCATGTACAACTCCTCCTCAAGATCACCGTGGAGGAACGCCGTCTTCACGTCCATCTGCTCGACCTCCAAGTCGAAACTGGCTGCTAATGCTAGCACCACCCGAATAGACGAATGCTTGACGACAGGCGAAAAGATTTCATCATAATCCACGCCTTTCCGCTGACCGTAGCCCTTGACTACCAGCCTCGCTTTGTATCGAGGGCGAGTAGCATCATCCGTCTGCTTCACTCTGAACACCTATCAATTTTTCAAAGCCTTCTTGCCCTTTGGCAACCGCACCAGATCATATGTAGAATTGGTGTGCAAGGAACTCATCTCCTCCTGCATAGCCACCATCCACTCCTGCCTGTGTTCGTCTTCCATAGCCTCTGCGAAACTTTCGGGCTCTCCCCCGTCAGTCAATAGCACATACTCATCCGGCGAGTATCTCGTAGATGGTCGACGATCCCTGTTGCTCCTTCTCAGTGGAGCCACTGGTGCTGGCTGTATACCGACAGCCTCCTCCCCTTCAGGAACTGCCTCCCCGGCATGCTCATCCTCCTGAGGGACACCCTGACCACCATCAGCAGGCTGATGATCAAGGTTGGGAGCAACTCCATGTACCGGCTTCCCCATAACTGGATCCTCCGCGATGTCCTCTGGAAACTGCTCGAAGCGAAATGACTCTAACTCAGGCAATTCCTTAGCCTCAGAAGGCGTCTCGGAATCCTGAGTGTTGGTCATGGTCTGATCTTCGACGAACACCACGTCCCTGCTTCTGTAGAGCTTTCCTTCCACTGGGTCGTAGAGTCTATAGCCAAACTCATCCCGACCGTAGCCGACAAAGACGCATCGCCTCGTCTTCGGCTCAAGTTTGGTCCTCTCGTCCTTCGGTACATGCACGAAGGCTTTACAACCAAACGCCCGCAGGTGATTGTATGACGGCTCTTTGTCGTACCATACTTTGTCAGGCACATCACCCTGCAAAGGAGCACTAGGAGACAAATTAATAATATAAGCAGCTGTGAGAAGAGCCTCACCCCAATAACTGCCCGGCAAGTTGGCTTCTGACAGCAAACACCGCACCCTCTCCATCAGTGTCCTGTTCATGCGCTCCGCTACACCATTGAGCTGAGGTGTCTTTGGCGGAGTCTTCTGGTGTCGTATCCCTTGCTCTCTGCAATACGCATCAAAGGGACCGATGTATTCGCCGCCATTGTCGGACCGAACACACAACAATTTCTTGCCCATCTCCCTTTCAACGGAGGCCTGAAACTCCTTGAAAGTAGGCAGCACCTGATCCTTGGTCTTTAAGGCATAGACCCAAACCTTCCTGGAACAGTCATCAATAAAAGTCACAAAGTAAGAAGCACCACCAAGAGATTTTACCTTCATAGGACCGCAGACATCCGAGTGAATCAACTCGAGCAACGCCGGCTTCCTCGAACTTGGGTGACTCTGGAAAGACACCCTACTTTGCTTCCCAGCCAAACAGTGCGTGCATTTCTCCAACTTTGTAGACTTGAGCCCCGGAATCACTTTCCTGTTCACCAAGTAGCTCATCCCCTTCTCGCTGATATGGCCGAGCCGCCTGTGCCACAACTCGGTAGACGCGTCACTGACTGCGTTCACCTCCTGTGCCCCTTCTGCGCTCCCCTCCATATAGTAGAGACCGGACTTCTTGCTTCCTCTGGCAATCACCATCGAACCTCTGGAAAGCTTCCACTGACTGTTCCCGAAGAGACTGAAGAATCCCTCGTCATCCAACCTTCCAACCGACACCAGGTTGAAACGGATATCAGGGACATGACGAACATCCTTGAGAACAAGAACCGCACCCGTCTTCGTTCTCAAATGCACATCTCCAACGGCAACCGCCTTCGACACATCTTCGTTGCCCATCTTCAACACGCCACAGTCGCCTGTCGTGTAAGTGGCAAACAGTGCCCTATTGTGAGATACATGTGCTGAAGCCCCTGAGTCCACCAGCCAAGAATTGTCATCGCAGGCGAGGTTAGTAATGACCTCATCACCTACGACGATCACATCGCCTCCATGCACCGAGGCCGCCGCTGTAGTGTTCTCTTCTTGCTTCCCCTTGTCGCCCTTCTTCTCCTTCTTCCAAGCGAAACAATTCCGCTTGATATGGCCCTTCTTACCGCAATGATAACACTCTGAGTCCTCGTACCGACCCTTGGACTTCCCCCTGCTCTTGTCTCTGCCACCACCTGGACCCCTGCTTTTGCCCCTTCCGCGGCTCTCTGAAACAAGTGCCTCTGAGTGGTGGGATGTGGATGAAGTGCCCTGAGAACGTCTCCGCATCTCTTCATTCAACACCCCGCTCTTGGCAAACTCCAGACTGACCACGCCCTCTGGAGCAGAAGCGATCATAGATACTCGTACGGTCTCCCACGAGTCTGGCAAGGTACACATCAGCCACAGTCCCTGAAATTCGTCGTCGAACTTGACTCCCATAGAAGATAGCTGGTCAACCACGCCCTGGAAATCACTCAAGTGATCCGTAATAGACGCCCCATCCTTGTACCGCAGACCCATCATCGTTCGGATCAGGAACAACTTGTTTACCCCGGTCTTCTTCGCATACAAGGATTCCAGCTTATCCCACAACGTCTTCGCGTGCTCAATATTGGCAACGTGGTTGTACACGTTCTCATCAACAAACTGTCGTATGTACCCACACACCTGTATGTGCTCGAACTTTCAGTCCTCCTCGGATTTATCACTGGGCCTCTCGGTTGCAAACACAGGTAGATGCAGCTTCTTGACAAATAGCAAATCCTTCATCTTGCTCCGCCAATAATGATAGTTTGTGCCATTAAGGTTCACCATGCGCACCGGCTTCGCGTCCATCTCTCCTCTCTGGTTCCTCTGTCAACTCCTGACACCCTTTGAACCCAAAGCTCTGATACCACTCTGTTGGTATCAGCCAGAACAAAACCTATGCTCTGATACCACTCTGTTGGGAAAGAAGCGCGGAAACCTTTCCCCAAACCGGAGAGTACCTGCGAGAGGACCGAGCAAACAACGCACGAACCCAAAAACAAGCACACAAAAACAACCACGCAGACACAGAGAATTTTTGACGTGGAAACCCTTGCGGAAAAAAACCACGGGACGATCGGAGTCCAACCCTGAGAAGCCTCCACTAATGGAATAGAAGAATTACACCCTCTACAAACTCCTCCCGATCCAAATCGGATCCCCACAACACTCAGAGATAAGAACAATGATCACAAGGCTACGAAGAACGAGAACGACGAGTAGAGATTACCCGAAACACGATCTCCTTCGAAAACGACCTTCGATCCTCCGTCTTCTTCTCCGAAGTTGCAATGGCACTCTTGCCTCCTTCTCTCTCAAACTTGTGTTGTCCAATGCGATAATACGATAATGAATTAGGGTTGAGAAAACTCAATATATCTCCCTAATCCCGCAACCAACCTGGACCGTTGGATTAAATCCAATGATGAAAACTCATCCTGAAATCCGCTTCAGCCCCCCGACACACAGAGTTCGGCCAGAACTCTGTGTGGGGCAACCAGCACTGGATGGCCAAACCCTGGAACGGCCAGACCGAGTTCGGCCAGAACTCGGCCTGGGACCGAGTTCGGCCCGAACTCGGCAGACTTGGTCCAGAACCCCCTTTGGGGCAGCAGCAGCAGCAGCAACAACTACTCCCGAGCTTCTCCGACATCGGACGGCGCTCGTCGCACTCCGGGATCTTCTCCACATAGGTTGGGAACCCCACCCACTCCAACAAATATTTCCATCACAAATTTTCCATCAATTGTAGTGTTTGATAGCTTATATTTTCCATGGAATTATTTTCCAAAAAACTATCATTTTCCATATTTCCATCTAAAATGGTGGAAAATGAAACTTGTCCAACCCATAGGAAAATATCATTTTTCATGGAAAATAACTATTTTTCGTGGAAAATAATGCCAATCAAACACCCAAATTAAGTTTTCCATGGAAATTTTTTAAAATTCCATGGAATTTTTTTCCTAGAAAAATAATTCCATGGAATTAATTTCTTTTTTCCTAGAAAAATAATTCCATGAAATTGCAAATCAACCATACTTCAGTTAGTGCGATCCGAAATTCAGAAGAATCTTGATGATGAATATGAAGTAACGGAGCTGGATTAATTCTAACGCCGATTCCAGATTCTATCACTTGTGGTAAAATCATCTCATCTCGAATTCCAAGTGTTATTTCTGTTACTATTATCATGAACGGAGGAACTTTGGCGATATCAATATATCAAATCTCACAGACAATTTGTTTCTATTTGCTTTTAAGAAAGCTGATTCACGTTGAATATAAGATATTTATGAATGACTCTTTATCATAATTATAAGGGGAAATATTAGAAATTTAAGAAATCAACTTTAGAGACAATTGGTATACAAACTACTATATAACCAAAAATTCTATATTTATAGGAATCAAATTTCTTGGAATTAAAATTTTTCTGAAAAATTTTATTGAATATATAAATATTCTCCCACAAAACTGAAAAAAGATAAGGGAAAAAATGAAAAAAAGGATAATAAAAAAAGCTGGAAAAAAAACAAAAAAATATTTAAAAATTGAAAAAGAAGAAAAACTGAAAATAAAAACAAAATAAAAAAATGAAAACAAATGAAAACGAAAACAAAGAAACCAAGAAATTTCTTAGAAAAATGAAAAAGGAAAAAAAAATCTAAAATTTTTGATAAAAGACAAAAAAAAACCTGAAAAAAAAACCCAAAAAAAAGTCAATTCTTAAAAGAATAAAAATATATTCTAGAAAAATGAAAAAAAGATAAGAAAATCACCTTTATGGTTTGTATCGTTTACCCGATTATTAGATTATTAGACATTCCAAAAGATAATATTTTATAACCTAAAGCAAACATGAAAATCACCTTTATGGTCAAAAGAAAAGAAAAAATATATACATTTTGAATTGACAGCAGCTTCACATTCTCTACAATATCAGAAACTACAATATCACTGAAAGCATGCAGAGAGAATTAGTCATTAATCAAAAAGAAAGTCCCTACACACTAAAAAGCCCCAATTTAGACGTGAAAAAAGAAGAAGAAAGATTAGACGGAACTTTTTGCTTGTTATATTGGATGTTATGAAATAAACGAGAACTGAAACAGCCATATGTAGGCAAATCCTCAAATTTCACAACAATGAAATACACCGTATAGATCCACTCAGAACCAATAAATATGAAATATTTTTGATCTAAACAGGAGTATCACATCATATGCACGAGAACAGATCAATTATGCTTGAAAAATAAATAAAAAGATTGGTCTTCAAAAAACTAAATGAAGAAGCAAATCACCATACACATTACACAGCTATCAATACATTGTGATCTGCCATCGCAAACGCAAGAAACATACAAAATAAAAAGATTTTATCAAGAAATGTGAGGTCTTAAGTGAATAACAAAAGCAGAATGTCCTTGATTAAAGAGAGAAGAATGATCACTCTCTGCAAATCAAATACATGTTGCACCCAACAATATCGCTAAGAAAACCTACCTAAAGTAGGTTAAAGATTTAAAAGAATACAGGTCAAAAAAAAAAAAAAAAACTTTCTGTTACTAAGACACCCATAGCAAACCTTTTAAGGTGGAAAACTCGAGGATCAGGATGAACAAAGGGGATAGGAAAGGATAAGAAAAACAAACGGTGGGGTGTGGGAAATGGTGCTGAAGTCATCTGTCCTTGTACAAGACCACTGAAAACTTGGCTGTTTCCTGCCAGTGCTGCCTCCCACTCTACAGATGACAGCAGAATATGGGAGAGAGAAATTAATCACAACCTGCTTCATGTCTGGCCGTAAAATAGGATCTTCATCCACACATTGCTTCGCCAGCATAGCCATCTTAGTTCATAGAAAAAAGTAACACAGTAAATCCATTTGACTATTGGCTAAAAGAAATGCAAAACAGGAATCATTCCTACCAATTTCTTTACAGAGATTCAATTATGTCCAATAAAACTTATGATCTTTGCATAGCACATACCACCAAGGATTACATATAGCCAGCCAATCGTATAAAGCAACTGAAACTTGAAATATCCACAGAAGAGAGAGAGAGAGAGAGAGAGAGAGAGAGAGAGAGAGAGAGAGAGAGAAGCATATATTTCATTGCTAAACTGAAACCTCTCACGAGTTTTCATGAAAGTACAAAGGTTCTACAACCTCCACAACCTGTTTGTAGCTACAGAAAAAAAGAAATTAAATAAAATCAAAGGTTGGGCAACCAAGTGGTTAACACCTTTGGTTTAGGGAGGAGAGGAAGGGGGAGGTCCTGGGATCAAATTCCTGTGGATAATCAAAGATTGGCCCTTCTTCTCAAAAATAAATTATTAAAATACCAGCAAAACTTTCCTGAGAGTTGAGAGTACAGGGTGCAAATAAAGTCCCCTCTCTCTCTCTATCTCTCTCTCTCTCTCTCCTGTGGTATGAGCCTGAAAGTGCCACTATACTTTGTTGGGAAAGAAACGCGGAAAACCTTTCCCCAAACCGGAGAGTACCTGCGAGAGGACCGAGAAATACAACGCACGAACCAAAAAACAAGAACACAAAAACAATCCACGCAGACACAGAGAATTTTTGACGTGGAAACCCTTGCTGTGAAAAAGCCACGGGACGATCGGAGTCCAACCCTGAGAAGCCTCCACTAATGGAATAGAAGAATTACACCCTCTACAAACTCCTCCCGATCCAAATCGGATCCCACAACACTCAGAGATAAGAACAATGATTACAAGGCTACGAAAGACGAGAAGACGAGTAGAGATTACCCGAACACGATCTCCTCGAACAGCGACTTCAATCCTCCGTCTTCTTCTCCGAAGTTGTAATGGCACTCTTGCCTCCTCCTCTCTCAAAGTTGTGTTTACTTGCGATATGTTGCACTTGTGAATTAGGGTTGAGAAATCTCAATATAACTCCCTAATCCCGCAAACCAACCTAGACCGTTGGATTAGATCCATGATGAAAACTCATCCAGAAATCCGCTTCAGCCCCCGACGACACAGAGTTCGGCCAGAACTCTGTGTCGAGCATCCAGAACCTCACGCCACAATGCTGGAGTGGCCAGACCGAGTTCGGCCCGAACTCGGATCCCTGTTCCAGAACCTCCCTCTGGCAGGAGTACAGTAGTAACAGCAGCAGCGACTCCGCGTCGCCTACTTTCCGAGCTTCTTCGACAACGAACGGCGCTCGTCGCACTCCGGGGCCTTCTCCACATAGGTTGGGAACCCCACCCACTCCAACAAATCTCCCCCTTCACAATATGGGGAGGATGTCGTCACCCGACGACCTGCCTGCAGTACTCCAAAATTCCCCCTTGGTAGAATCTTCGTGAACATATCAGCTCCGTGTCATCTGTATGAACCTTCTCAAGCCGCGTCCTTCTCCAACCACATCCCGTATAATGATACCGGGTCTCGATGTGCTTGGACCGGCTATGAAACGTCTGATTCTTCACAAGGTGGATCGCACTCTGACTGTCGCAAAGCAAAGTATACTGCTCTTGCTTCAGTCCCGTTTTCCTGCAGCAGCTTCTTCATCCACAACAGCTCCTTGCAAGCCTCCGTCGTCGCAATACTCTGCCTCTATCGTCGACAAGGCAACACACTTCTGCAACCGCGACTGCCACGATACTGCTCCTCCCGCAAAACATCATCACGTAGCCCGAAGTCGATCGCCTCGTGTCTACATCTCCAGCCATATCAGCGTCGGTATACCAACAAGCTTCGGCTCGTCACCACCAAAGGAAAGTCTCCAACCGGCAGTGCCCTGAAGGTATCGTAGAATCCACTTGACCGCACTCCAATGTACCCTTCCAGGATTTGAAAGATACCTGCTAACCGTACCAACTGCATGAGCAATATCTGGTCTCTACACACCATAGCATACTAAGGCTCCCCACAGCTGAGGCATATGGAACCCGCTCCATATCTTCCTTTTCGTCCTCGGTAGATGGACACTATTCCTCAGTGAGCTTAAAGTGAGCCGCGAGGGGAGAACTCACTTTCTTCGACCCGTCCATCCCGAAACGCTGAAGTACCCGGTGAATGTACTTCTTTTGGGACAAGTGTAGCAGCTTGGACTCTCTCTCTCGGCTGATCTCCATCCCAAGAATAGTCTTCGCTGCGCCAAATCCTTCATAGAGAAGGCCGCGCCCAGTTGGCGCTTCAACTCCGCTATCCTAGTGGCATTCCGACCCACTAATAGCATATCATCAACATAGAGCCAACAAAATGATGAAATCATCATCGGCAAAATACCTCACAATGCACAATGATCCGACGTCGTCCGTGCATAACCATGCTCCCCATAAACGACTCGAACTTCCTGCCCACTGATCGGAGCCTGCTTAGACCATACAAGCTCTTCCTCAACCGGCAGACCAAATGTGACTTGCCCTTCTCGCAGAATCCCTCTGGCTGCTCCATGTACAACTCCCTCAAGATCACGTGGAGGAATGTCGTCTTCACGTCATCTGCTCGACCTCCAAGTCGAAACTGGCTGCTAATGTAGCACCACCCGAATAGACGAATGCTTGACGACAGGCGAAAAGATCTCATCATAATCCACGCCTTTCCGCTGACCGTATCCTTTGACTACAGTCTCGCTTTGTATCGAAGGCGAGTAGCATCATCCGTCTGCTTCACTCTGAACACCCATCGATTCTTCAAAGCCTTCTTGCCCTTTGGCAACCGCACCAGATCATAAGTGGAATTGGTGTACAAGGAACTCATCTCCTCCTGCATAGCCACCATCCACTCCTGCCTGTGTTCGTCTTCATAGCCTCTGCAAAAACTTTCGGGCTCCCCCCGTCAGTCAATCAATACTCATCCGGTGAGTATCTCGTAGATGGTCGACGATCCTGTTACTCCTTCTCAGTGGAGCCACTGGGGGCTGTATACCGACAGCCTCCGCCCCTTCAGGAAACTACCTCTCGGCATGCTCATCCTCCTGAGGGACACCATGACCACCATCAGCAGGCTGATGATCAAGGTTGGGAGCAACTTCATGTACCGGCTCCCCATAACTGGATCCTCTGCGATGTCCTCTGAAACTGCTCGAAGCGAAATGATCTAACTCAGGCAATTCCTCAGCCTCAGAAGGCGCTCGGAATCCTGAGTGTTGGTCATGGTCTGATCATCGACGAACAACCACGTCCCTGCTTTGTAGAGCTTTCCTTCCACTGGGTCGTAGAGTCTATAGCCAAACTCATCCCGACCATAGCCGACAAAGACGCATCGCCTCGTCTTCGGCTCAAGTTTGGTCCTCCGTCCTTCGGTACATGCACGAAGGCTTTACAACCAAACGCCCGCAGGTGATTGTATGACGGCTCTTTGCGTACCATACTTTATCAGGCACATCCCTGCAAAGGAGCACTAGGAGACAAATAATAATAGCAGAAGCTGTGAGAAGAGCCTCACCCCAATAACCCCGGCAAGTTGCTTCTGACAGCAAACACCGCACCCTCTCCATCAGTGTCCTGTTCATGCGCTCCGCTACACCATTGAGCTGAGGTGTCTTTGGCGGAGTCTTCTGGTGTCGTATCCCTTGCTCTCTGCAATACGCATCAAAGGGACCGATGTATTCGCCGCCATTGTCGGACCGAACACACAACAACTTTTTGCCCGTCTCCCTTTCAACAGAGGCCTGAAACTCCTTGAAAGTAGGCAGCACCTGATCCTTGGTCTTTAAGGCATAGACCCAAACCTTCCTGGAACAGTCATCAATAAAAGTCACAAAGTAAGAAGCACCACCAAGAGATTTTACCTTCATAGGACCGCAGACATCCGAGTGAATCAACTCGAGCAACGCCGGCTTCCTCGAACTTGGGTGACTTTGGAAAGACACCATATTTTGCTTTCCAGCTAAACAGTGCGTGCACTTCTCCAACTTTGTAGTCTTGAGCCCTGGAATCACCTTCATGTTCACCAAGTAGCTCATCCCTTCTCGCTGATATGGCCGAGCCGCCTGTGCCACAACTCGGTAGACGCATCACTGACTGCGTTCACCTCCTGTGCCCCCTCTGTGCTCCCCTCCATATAGTAGAGACCGAACTTCTTGCTCCCTCTGGCAATCACCATCGAACCTCTGGAAAGCTTCCACTGACTATTCCCGAAGAGACTGAAGAATCCCTCGTCATCCAACCTTCCAACCGACACCAGGTTGAAACGGATATCATGGACATGACGAACATCCTTGAGAACAAGAACCGCACCCGTCTTCGTTCTCAAATTCACATCTCCAATGGCAACCGCCTTCGACACATCTCCGTTGCCCATCTTCAACACGCCGCAGTCGCCTGTCGTGTAAGTGGCAAACAGTGCCCTATTGTGAGATACATGTGCTGAAGCCCCTGAGTCCACCAGCCAAGAATTGTCATCGCAGGCGAGGTTAGTAATGTCCTCATCACCTACGACGATCACATCGCCTCCATGCACCGAGGCCGCCGCTGTAGTGTTCTCTTCTTGCTTCCCCTTGTCGCCCTTCTTCTCTCTCTTCCAAGCGAAACAATTCCGCTTGATATGGCCCTTCTTACCGCAATGGTAACACTCTGAGTCTTCGTAACGACCCTTGGACTTCCCCCTGCTCTTTTCTCTGCCACCACCTGGACCCCTGCTTTTGCCCCTTCCGCGGCTCTCTGAAACCAATGCCTCTGAGTGGTGGGATGTGGATGAAGTGTCCTGAGAACGTCTCCGCATCTCTTCATTCAACACCCCGCTCTTGGCAAACTCCAGACTGACCACGTCCTCTGGAGCAGAAGCGATCATAGATACTCGTACGGTCTCCCACGAGTCTGGCAAAGTACACAGCAGCCATAGTCCCTGAACTTCGTCGTCGAACTTGACTCCCATAGAAGATAGCTGGTCAACCACGCCCTGGAACTCACTCAAGTGATCCGAAATAGACGCCCCATCCTTGTACCGCAGACCCATCATCGTTCGGATCAGGAACAACTTGTTTACCCCGGTCTTCTTCGCATACAAGGATTCCAGCTTATCCCATAACGTCTTCGCGTGCTCAATATTGGCAACGTGGTTGTACACGTTCTCATCAACAAACTGCCGTATGTACCCGCACACCTGTATATGCTCGAATGTCCAGTCCTCCTCGGATTTATCACTGGGCCTCTCGGATGCAAACACGGGTAGATGCAGCTTCTTGACAAATAGCAAATCCTTCATCTTGCTCCGCCAATAATGATAGTTTGTGCCATTAAGGTTCACCATGCGCACCGGCTTCGCGTCCATCTCTCCTCTTTGGTTCCTCTGTCAACTCCTGACACCCTTTGAACCCAAAGCTCTGATACCACTCTGTTGGAAAAGAAACGCGGAAACCTTTCCCCAAACCGGAGAGTACCTGCGAGAGGACCGAGCAATACAACGCACGAACCCAAAAACAAGCACACAAAAACAATCCACGCAGACACAGAGAATTTTTGATGTAGAAACCCTTGCGGGAAAAAAGCCACGGGACGATCGGAGTCCAACCCTGAGAAGCCTCCACTAATGGAATAGAAGAATTACACCCTCTACAAACTCCTCCCGATCCAAATCGGATCCCCACAACACTCAGAGATAAGAACAATGATTACAAGGCTACGAAGAGCGAGAACGACGAGTAGAGATTACCCGAACACGATCTCCTTCGAACAGCGACCTTCAATCCTCCGTCTTCTTCTCCGAAGTTGTAATGACACTCTTGCCTCCTCTCTCAAAGTTGTGTTTACTTGCGATATGTTGCACTTGTGAATTAGGGTTGAGAAATCTCAATATAACTCCCTAATCCCGCAACCAACCTGGACCGTTGGATTAGATCCAATGATGAAAACTCATCCAGAAATCCGCTTCAGCCCCCGACGACACAGAGTTCGGCCAGAACTCTGTGTCGAGCATCCAGAACCTCACGCCACAATGCTGGAGTGGCCAGACCGAGTTCGGCCCGAACTCGCCATGGGACCGAGTTCGGCCCGAACTCGGATCCCCTGTTCCAGAACCTCCCTCTAGACAGTAACAGCAGCAGCGACTCCGCGTTGCCTACTTCCCGAACTTCTTCGACACACGAACGGCGCTCGTCGCACTCCGGGGCCTTCTCCACATAGGTTGGGAACCCCACCCACTCCAACATACTTTTGTAGCAATATGGGTACAGGTTCAGCTCAGTCACCATAGTGCAGGGCGTATCAGAGAACTGAAGTATAGTCAGCACAAACTGCCAACCTGTCTATCGAGTCAGCGTACAATCAGAGTCCAGACAGCATACTAAATAAGTATAGGAGCAACTAATACTCTTAGCTAACGGAGTGTATAAATAGAGAAGAGTGGATGGGGAAAGGGGTGTGAAGAATATTCGTTTGATTTTCATTTTTCGTTGCTCCTCAATTGGTATCAGAGCCTTTGATCTCAAGTAGCCGGCCGGAGCTCTCGACAAGGGTCGCCGGAGGAACCTCGCCGCTGAATCATGGAGGAGAGCCTCCGATCTCTCGAAGGTACGATTCTAGACCTAGTTCACAAATTAGCTCTGTTGGAAGAGTTGTTGAGATCTACAAAGAAAGGGGTTGTTCATCCTATATTCAGGCCAAGGAGCCACCGCCTCCACCACCGCCGGATCCGTTCGGCTGCTATCAGATTTTCTATGATGATGGTCGGAAAGAGAGAAGTAATATCATGGGAAGGGATACATCTATTGGTCCACAAAGTCTCAAGGTTGGCAATGCACACGTTCCTGTTTTGTTCCATCTGGGTGAAGATTTTGAAGATGTGTGCTATAAGCAATCCGATCCTGGCTCTAAGGTTGGGTATCTCCATGCTGAATTGCCAACTCGTACTGCTAAGAATTATGAAGAGGAAAAATTCGATTCTTTCTTAGAAGTAACTGGAGGAGAAGAATCCCCTGAATGCATAGCAATGTAGGAGACACACCAGAAATGGCATTGGAAGTGCATGCTGCAGCTTCCATGGATTTTGAAGCACACATTAATGAAATGAAAGATGTTAATGGCTTGGAAAGCTTCAAATCACAAAATCCTGAGCCTGTTGTTGAAGAAAAGCATCTTGAAGATGAAGTTACTAAGAAAGTCGAAGTTGAAGTGTATGTCTTAGATGCTAAACCAAATGATGTTCACATGCGTGCTGCTCTTTCCGATGTTGATGTTAAAATTACTTCTTCCATTGCTGACGATTTGGATGGGAAGGACAAACTTGTGCCTTCCTGATGTTACTAGTGAGATAAAAGATGGTGGTGTTTCCATGGTGAAGGCAGAAGACACATCATCTTATGGGAAAAAAAACTGATACAACCTCAGTTTCAACTGATACAATTGCCAATATGACAAAGGATGAATTATTAATTGGTCATGCCTTGATTGAGGTTGAATTGGTTCCCCGCGAGAAACTGGTAATGGTATGAGATCCAGGGATCAAACTTCCCATAAAAACAATTGATAGGAGTGGGTCGTCTCCACATCAGTATCAGTACCTAGTAATGGTATGGGATCCAGGGATCAAACTTCCATGCATAATGCAGACTCTTCAGTAATCTGCAGAGCAGTTATTCTACATTGAGTATCAGTGATCACTGCAGTTGCTCTCTAGTATTAGAGAACGGTCTTCTGCACAGTCTTCTGCTCATGCTGCCAATCAAACTGCATTTACATATGCTGGGTTTCCTTCGGTGCTAGTTTTCCTCTTACCTCGACCTCTTTCTCTGGTGGCTCGACAGCTTATGTCGATTCATCAACAGGGGCAGGTGAAAGAGAGATGCTCCTATGTGAGGCTTTAAGGCGTGTGTAAGATCTGGGAATCAAATTTTTAGTACCAGTGACCACATTCAATCCTAAGTTCAGTCAGTGAACTTAGTACCAGTAATGATGCAAATGGGGGTCCTATGAAGAGTGGAACATATAGAGATAACTGATGAGGAAAACACAGATGAAGAAGTGACGAGAATGACCACCTTTATTATGGAATGTCTATACTAGCTAGTACAATATTGTTTCTGAATCTAGATAGTTCTGTGTTCCATTGCACGAATAGTGACAGTAATGGAGGCTCCCTAATTGTTTGCAAGGTCCTGCCCCGCAACTAAGTATGAACTAGTCCAGTTAGTATCAAGCGTCATACAAAGCTATTATCAGGCATCAGTTAGTGCAGGGAAGTAAAGGCAGTGAAGTATCAGAAAGCACATCCAGGGAGTATCAGAGTAGGGCTCTTGGCAAGGCAGTGTCAGTCACTTGGCAATGCAGTATCAGTGGGTTCTTATGAATAGTTCAAGAAGAATTACCTTCACTTTGACCTTGAGACAAGGTCAAATTGAAGGGGGAGGTATTGATATGAGCCTGAAAGTGCCACACTATATTTTAGCTCCAGTATCAGTAGCAATATGGGTTCAGGTTCAGCTCAGTCACCATAGTGCAGAGCGTATCAGAGAACTGAAGTCTAGTCAGCACAAACTGCCAACATGTCTATCGAGTCAGCGTACAATCAGAGTCCACCCAGCATACTAAATAAGTCTGAGAGTAACTAATACTCTTAGCTAACGGAGTGTATAAATAGAGAAGAGTGGATGGGGAAAGGGGTGTGAAGAATATTCGTTTGATTTTCATTTTTCATTCTTATTTCTAGGTTTACAATACATTTTAGTTTCATTCTTCTTCTTCTTCTTCTTTTACATTTCAATAGAAAATTCTTGATTACTCTTGGCAATTGACGTCAAATTGAGTCGATCTCTACCATGGCTAGGCCGATCCAGGATGGGGATGCATCTCTCCATTAATGATAGTTAATGGAACAAAGACTCGATTACAACACATAAAAGATAAGAGACGAGATACAAACTCAAACCAAAGCGAGAATGGAACAATCTGCCGGCTAGTCATGAGCTATCCATAGCTACATCCAGCTCTTACTACTTAATAACAGCAATTTTCAGATATTGTTACTAAAACAAATTAAGTAAACTACATATCCATCACAGAAAGTAAGAAATATATAGATCAAATTGAAACATAGATTAAAATGGTTACATCTCCATTTCATAAAGTAAAAAATATATAGATTAAATTGAAAACAACAGATTAAAATGGTTCATAATGCCAAAATAACCCAGACACATGGAATTTATGCAATAAAAGCTTAAATAACTAAACAAATGGACATTAAGTTAAAATATAATCCCTCTCAGATTTTGAAAATCTTAAATTTGAGCATCCGAGAAAGATTTCTTTGAGATTCGGGATTCCAGTTCCATAAAAAAATGACGACATCAAGATTTTAGTTGCTCTCAAAGGTAACCCTTATTGAACTCCTCGAAGCGCCTACTTAAAGCAATACTTCTTCAGTGGAAATAAGGTAAAGGGTGAATATTTGGTTTGCAATAACCATTTACTTTAGGAATGTTTGGCTTCATTTTCACAAGATATGCCTTGCTAAGTTTGCCAAGAACCATAGGATAACCTTTCAGCAAAAGACCATAAATCAATCATATACGCACCTTGTATACACAGTCATGAGGATATAAATCCATCAAACTAGAATCAATGTGTTCTTTAAGGCTTCCCATGTTTAATGAATTTGAGGATTTCTTCAGGACTCCAAGCATCTGGAAAAGCACAAGTTGAGACGTTAAAGTTGCTTCAGATTTTGGTAAGCCAATCAAGATAAAATGAGAAAATTGGTCTAGTTTATACATGACTGGGCAATAGACATACAAAATCAATATTCTAAATTTCATACAGGAAGCCAGAAGACAAATTTATAAAATAATTAACAGTTACACTAAGTTTGATTAGATTAACTAGGAAAAACATTTATGAGGTATGAATTTTGTTTTTATGAAAATGACTATGCTATAATCACACAACAAAAAGCAGGTATCCCAAAAAATTGGGTCAGATGTTTGAATCATTTTCTTCCATTCACCTCTAGTAAGGGTCATGCCCTCAATCCATGTTCGTTTAGGTCTACCTCTAGACCTAGCAGCTCTTTAAAACCTCAATCCATCTTATCGCTCCTCCTTACTAGAGAATCTATTGGTCTATATTGCACATGTCCAAACCACCTTAGATGATTTTTTCTAATTTTGTCCCCGATTGGTGCCATATCTGATTTCCATAAAATTCACTCATTTTTATCCTATCTTTTAGTGTATTGTCACTTAATGAGAGAGGGAGCACGTGTAGTATGCGGTTCAAACTGCAAAACTGAACTGAACCATTAGGTTATTCGGTTTGGTTAGGTTTTCAGTTTTGTATTTTTAAAATAAAGGCTTGATGTTCAGTTTCAGTTTGTCACAGCCAGTGTTATAGATTTCGCTAGGCGGAATCGGTGCGCCGGGGGCCGCCTAGTGCCTAGGCGGCCAACTGAATTTTTATTTTTTTATTTTTTACATAACCATATATAAATAAGTTATGTTTACATAAAAAACATAAAGCTTCATGTGGTCTTGTGGCTATATGGAATTGGTTAAGATGGATTTTCATTCTCTAGGGATCCAGGGTTCGATCCCTAGGGTTCTCAAATTTTTTTTTACTTACTTAAAGGGAAGAGAGAGAGAGAGAGTACTCCTCTCCTCTCCACAGTTCTCTCTCCTCTCCTCTACTCTCCTCCATCGCCACCACCATCTTCTCCTCCACCACCACCTCTCCTCTTCCTCTCCGCCACCGCCACCACCACCACCACCATCTCTCCTCGTCGCCGCCGTCACCACCACCACTGCCGCCAGCAGCACCAGCACCACCCCGCCGCCGCCAGCGGTCAGCAGGTTTTTTTTTTTGATTTTTTGTTTTTGATTTTTGAGCGACTAGGGCCGCCTAGCGCCGCCTAGGGCCAATTAGGGCAGCCTAGGGGTTTCCGGTGCGGCCGGAGGCTGCCTAGCGCCTAGGCGTCGCCTAGGCGTCCGAGTTGACCGAAATTTAGAACACTGGTCACAACAGTTATGTTGTTTATGTAATATTTCCATTTAAGTTTAGACGAATACATATGGCTCGGCTAACTAAGGTCTTAGACCAGCCCAACTGAATAGAAAGAACCAAAAGAAATCTTCTAATACAGTTCGGTTCAGGGAATAACGTGGTGCGGTTGTGGTTCATATAAGTTCGCTTTTGCAAAATTGCGTCCCAAAACGAATGGACCAAATGCACACTAGTGACCAATGCAACATCCAGTTGCTAACCACAAATGGCAAAAGCTCAAGCTCTAAAGAGTTACCAAACTTTGATGCCAGTATATCAATAAATGGTACCTATATCTTTGCGAAATCTACCGTTAACAGCAAAAGCTGGAGAATGATCAACAAGTCCAAGATACCAAGTGTCGAGCTAGATGTCCATGTTTTTGTCTGTGTGAATCTGTCTGATGCAAAGAATCGATCTGCTAAATCCTACTTATATAACATTCAAGCTTGCATATCATATGTTGCCAACTAGCTAAGCATCCTTACGAAATTCAGAAACCACACTCACAAGTGATGCCAAAGAGCGTCTTTCTGTATTAGTAAAAACTGTCCCTTCTGCCCTTGTTATTGCTTCCTTGCCTGCATATTAGTTCAAAAAGAACAACGCCAAATGCATAAACATCGCTTTTTGTTGTGGCCAGGCCATAACGCAAGTATCTGCAAGTAACCAGAAACAGATCCATCAAACGAATCTTTCCTTCCAGAAAAATGTGGTTGGCCTAAATCTGAGATTAACATACTCTGGAGCCAAATAACCAAAATACCCCAACTTTCGTAGCTGAAGCTTCTCCATCAGCAGTTTTTACGACAAGCTTTGCGAGTCCAAGGTCGGAAATCTACAAAAAGTGAAAGTTCATAATACACAAATGGAGATCATGATTCAGAAAAAATAAAGACGAGAGCCAAATTGGCAACCACCTTTGCTCTGAAAGTATTATCAAGTAATATGTTGCTTGTTTTGACATCTCGATGAACATAATGGTCCTTTGTATGCTCATGAATATATCCAGACCTCTGGCAGCATCTAGTGCAATTTGGACCCTAGATATCCAGGATAGTGATGTATGACCTGAAAGATGCACTGTTTTGAACATTAGAACATCTGCAGTTATGCAGTAACCAAACTGCAAGGTGGTAAATCATAGTCCACATAGTAACACTCATTTTAGGGAAAGGAACATATAGAAGGGTAAAATATTGTATACATCCAAACAAACGTTCAACAACCATCTGCAGGATTAGCTTAGTGCAGGAACATATAGAAGGGTAAAATATTGTATACATCCAGAAACCTTTGTTCCATGTACAGAACCTTTTCTATGTTCCGACCAATTGGTGGAATGAAGTTCTGCCAATTGGAATAGTTAGATTAGTTAATTGTATGAATTAGTTAATTGTGTAATGTTGTGTAGATCCATTAATTAATTAATGCAATGGTTATTAATTATTAATTGTAGAAACCATAAGGATTAGAATTATTATTGGATCATTAGTGTAGTATTACCCCCTTTTTAACAAATATATTAGTAATATTAATTATTAGAGGGTTTATATGGCAACTAGTTCATCTATAGATTATTGTCATCTCTGGTTAATTATTAATAAGAGGAAAGATTTTGATAACAAATTAGTAATAATATTTCTCTATAGGTAATTATGGGATAAAAGGTTTTATATCAAAATGCATTTTTATACAAAGTATTTCATACCAAAGAGTAACTATTATAATATTTTCCAAAAGTAAATAAATAAATAACTATTTATTTATTTCTTACCAAAAGTAAGTATTCTTAATGTTCCGCTTTTACCAAATAAATGATTTAAATGAGGTTGCCATTAAAAAGGGTTATTTTATTAAAGGATGACTTTTGGATAAAAAGTTTTATTAAAATATTATATAGTTTTAGTTAGAAAATTAGCTTTTTACTAAAAACGATATTTTTGGTTCAAAAAATAGTAATTGTTGTTTATGGTCAGAAAAATATAATTTTCTATTAAAATATATCAAAATAAGTTTCTGGTTATAAATAATAGTTTTTACAAAATATATTAATATTATGAATGAAATAAATATTTTTTCGTATTTTGGGTAATATTGGTAAAAGTAGGTATTCTATTAAAAAAGATTTATGTTGTCACTAGTATTTATTAATTATAAACTTATTCTTCAAAAAATAAATATTACTATTTTTTTATATCAACTGGTTAGTGTCACCCCGACCAGACTTAGTCCTAATTAACTAGGTAGCCTAAGGTTCAGAGTAGTCTTTTCTAGCTGCTGATCTGGTGTTACGATATGTAGGTTCGGAACCCTAAACCTTAGCAGTTACCTCCTACTCGTCGCTTTCCACGCCGAGGAGACATCCGAGGCAAGTTTCACATCTTTCATGTCTGCGTTTTATTTTAATAATTAAATGTATGCATCAGTAGTTTCATATACGGTAGTGACACTGATTCACAGTGGATCCCTCTTGGACTCCACATCGATTGACGGATTGATTGATTGACTTATTGACTCATTGACTCGGGGATTGATTGGAGGAGTAATATAACGTCTTTGACCAAAGCCATTGTTTACCGATTGCCTCTCGCGCGCTAACCCTACTGCACAGGTGGGTTGAGCCGTACCGTATACTGTCGTTTTGGCCAGAATGCCAGTATACACATTGCCTCTATCCAGCCGATCACAGATTTTGTTATATACTCAAAACACTATTGTAGAATTGCATCATTGTAGTTCCTGAGACATTGCATGTTGTCTTTTATTATTATTTATCAAAAACATATACTGTTTTCAAGCTGTCTTGCATTTCATTTATATTATCGTAGAATGTTAGATGTGAAAATGTGTTTCTTGCTCCCTCCTGATTGGAGACAACATTTTTAGGTAATTGAGATGAGGAGGAGCTGGCTTACAGTTCTTATTACGGGTCCGACTTGGGTTCCGAGGATGTAGCTGAACCAGATCAGGGAACCCCAGAACCTTAGTTGCACTTGGATTAGTTCTTTTCTTTTGTTCAAATAAAACCATGTAATAAATGAATGTTTGTTGGTTATATTTATTTTATTTCAGACCAGTTTCCAGGTTAATAAAATATTGTTTTCCCGTTTAGAGTTGTGTCTGCTTGTGTTCACTGCTTGATACAGCTTACTGCCGCCGTCTCACAACGGTGCATGCTTGGCATGATCCGACTAGACCCATTATATTGGGATCGGATCGTGACAGGTTTCCATTTACTTTCTCGGAGATAATGGCTGCAATTTCACAGACAAGTATCTTTGGTCTGAAAACAGCCAATCCAACGGCATATTGGCCTCCAAGTCATTTTCATTTTCAAGCTTAGCTTGGGTTTAGGGTGAGCTGGAAACCCACTTGAGCCATCTACTTAAATATCACAGATACTGGAATCCCCAATAAGAGAGTAGTAACAATTCGCAGTACATATTATTTACAGAAAATTGCATTCAAAGCATAGAAATTAGCTGATATGTTCCCACAGCACAAAGTTTTGTGAAATTATGATAAGAGGAAAACGCCCTTCAGAAGGGCGTATCCTTTGTTTTGCAAAGAAAACGCCCTTCAGAAGTGTTTTTCTACGCAAAGAAACTGTTAGTGACTTTTAACTATCTATTAAACACAACGTAAACTTTTCCTCCTAGTTATTAATGTAATGTAAGCGCCCTACATAAGGAGATTTATTGTGCAAATTTGTTAGTTTTTCTGACAAATACTTTTTTTAATTATGCTCAATGATCCAATGGCTACCCAACGGCTATATGTTTTTACAGCGCAATATATATACGTATGTCTTTATAACATCAGGATACATAGGAATTTCTGGTTAGCTATCAGATCTTATAACTTCACAAGCTAACCAGAAATCCTCATATATCCTGATGTTACAAATACATATGTGTATATATAAGACATAACACTACTCGTACTTTTCTCCTAGAGGTAGCAGGTTCGAGCAACGGTGGAAGCACATTTAATTTCATGTGGAGGAATTAATGTGAGGGCAACCAAAGTCCAGGCCGGTTGCGGGTGCGGATGCAATACAAGTGCGAACCTTCGGGCCGAGTTTGTAGGCCTTCGGACCAGGAGTCTGTAACAATATATATATATATATATATATATATATATATATATATACTGTAAATGATCTCTAGCCTAGTGGTTAAGAGAGATGCATGCGGCCCAAGTGGTCAGGAGTTCGAGCCCCATTTGAGGCGAGTTCGCCACAATTACCCATTGCTTCAAATATATATATATATATATATATATATATATATATATATATATATATATATATTGAAGCAAAGGTACTAATTTATTGATAAAAGAACAAACTTGAGTTACAAAGCCAAGACATTGTCACTCCATATACACAGATCTCCTCTATCCACCCATAATATTAACATCTGTTTCAATGTTATGAATGATACCATGCACAAAGTAGCCACTCCCTCGAAGACACGTCTGTTTCTTTTCCTCCAAACATGCCACACGGCTGATAATAGTTTGATCCGAGCTTTGTTGTATGTAGCTATTCCCCGCCCTTTCAAAGATGCGATCTCTTCGAAAATGTCCTGTAGCCCTGCTTGACCCGAGCCAGGCATGTCCAAGCTATTCTTCACATGCTTCCATATAATACTTGAAGTAGGACATTGGAAGAAAATATGGTCTCTTGATTCCACTCCCCTGCCACAAAGAACACATGCCTGATTGTCGATCGTAATACCGAGACGGATCAGCCGTTCCTTGGTGAGAAGTCGATCGCGTATCGCCTTGTACGCGCATAATTTCATTTTAGAAGCCACCTTGTGATCCCATATCAATTCCGCCCAGCTAACTATCTGCCGTCGTTGCCGTAGTTGCTCGTAAGCCACCTTAGCCGAGAAGAGCCCGCTGCTAGAGTCTAACCAGGCCCACCGATCGCTTCTTTCATCTGGATGAATTTGGATGTTGCCGATTTCAGCAGCATGCCATTGCCCCACTGGGCGAGCTTCAACTTGCCAGTTTCCGTTGAGAATAAGAACGGATACCTGCTCATCCTGACCACATATGTCAAATGTTGGCCAGCCCCACCTCTCGATCATACTTTGTTGATTGAGCCATGGGTCTTTCCATAAGTTTGTAGTACAACCATCGTGTATCACCCGAGTAATGCACCCTTTAAGTTTGGGTCGGATGTGGAGAATGTTCTTATAAGTCACTGAGAAGTTATTGTTAATGTCTTGAGTCCAAAAATTGTTGGTGCGAGTATACCTGCTACTCGTCCATCTCGCCCATAAGGACTTGCTATCGATCAGCCTCCATGCCATCTTAAGGGGCGCAACTTCTCGGAGTGTCGACAGAGAGCGGATACCAACCCCTCCCTCATCCTTCGTCTGGCATAACTCGTCCCAGGAAATAGTATGTAATCCTCCGCGCCATACAAAATTAGCGCAGAGTTTCTCAATCTTCTGCAGGGTTTTCTCGGCGATGTGAATAACCTGTAACCAATAACAGGTTATGGCATATATAACTGATCTTACCAGTTCTAATCTTCCTCCGAATGACAGGAGCTGTGTATGCCATCCATCTAGCCGGGATTGAACATATTGAATAAGCCCCTGGCAGTCTGCATCCTTCGCATAATTAGTAGACAGTAGCAGGCCGAGATATTTAACTGGAAGTTGTCCCATATCAATTTGGAGAAGAGACGACCACCTTTCTTTCTCAGGACAGTCTTTATTCAAATATATTTGGCTCTTCTCCCTATTCAGGTGGAGGCCTGACAGGTTCGCAAATTCTGCTAGCACTTCATTTAGCGCTGATAGACTCTTCTCAGTTGGTTCGATGAACACTAGCAGGTCATCTGCATAAATCAAGTGAGAAACTATTGGAGAGACATTCTGGTAAAGGGGGGTCAACCTTTTTTGATGAATAGCCATATCAATCAGGCAAGTATAATATTCCATTACTATGGTGAAGAGATACGGAGATAACGGGTCTCCCTGCCGAAGTCCCCGATTGCTGCCGAAGAAACCACAGGGTTGTCCTTTTATCTGGATCGAGAATGTGGGTGAGGTGATGCACTCTCTAATTCTATCGACCCACCAAGACTCAAAACCCATGCTTCGAAGAATCTGACACACGAATTCTCTGTTCACAGTGTCATATGCTTTCCTGATATCCAGCTTAATACAGCTCTTTCTTCCCCTGGTTTTATTGAACTCCCGGACGAGTTCATGAGCGAGTAAGCAATTCTCCGCAATTAATCGGCCTTTGATAAAGGCCGATTGATTCTCCGATATAAGACCCTTTAGAATTTCCTGCATTCTGGCGCACATAATGTGCGAAATAAATTTATATAACACATTGCAACAAGCAATCGGGCGGAAGTCTCCTAACCTGTTTGCCCCTTCTTTCTTGGGTATTAATGTCAGAAAAGTATGATTCAGTTGTCTCAGAAGTCGCCCGTTCTTGAAGAAATCCTGTACTACTGCAAGTACGTGATGTTTGAGTGTCTCCCAGTGTTTTTTGTAGAAGGCGATATTGAACCCATCAGGCCCGGGGGATTTATTAGGATCAGCTCCTTTCAAGTACTGCTCAATTTCTTCCATGGAGATGTCTTGCTTCAGAACTCTATTGCCCTCATCAGTGACTATGCGTTTACATATTGTGACAGGAAATGAAGACATAATCAGTCTGGTTGTATAGGGATGAATAGAATCCTACGGCCTCCTCTGATATCACTCGGTCATCCGACGCCCTTGTTCCGTCGCTATTGAGGAGCGTGGTAAGGGCATTCCTGTGCTGGCGGGCTCTAATAGTGGCGTAGAAGAACTTCGAGCATCTATCGCCGTCTTTGAGCCACGAGCACTTGGCTCGTTGTTGAAGGTGAACCTCCTCGTGGAATCTGGCTTTCCGAACTTGGTCCTGAAGTTGAATCTCCTCTTCTACTAGAGATGCATTCATAGGGTCTCTCTGAACCTGGGATTGAATGTGTTTAAGAGCTGCTTCCAGATCGTTAAGCTTAGAGGTAGGCCGGGTCTTATTCCAAGACTTAAGGGCTTGTTTAACCGCTCTCAAGCGTTGCACCATTACGAACTGAGCATTCCCTGTGATGTGTGCCCCAAGTGCATTAGCCACAGCATCTTCATACCCTTCTCTTTCGGCCAGGCGTTATTGTATCTAAACGGGCGTCTGCGGGGAGCTACATCCTCTATCAGCCGGATTAGAATGGGGATGTGATCACTTGTACCACAGTGAAGTCCCTCTGCCTTGACGGAGGGGAACATCTCGAGCCACTTGTTGTTACATAGGGCCCTGTCCAGCTGGCAGACTACCCTATTTTGAGCGGAAATATTACTCCAAGTCCATATGTTTCCTTCTCGGGCCATACACGATAAATCCGAGCTGAGTAAACAGTCTTGAAAGTCGGCCAGAATAGGTGCTGGAACTTGTCTTCCCCCAGTTTCTCATCCTCTGCTAACATCGCATTGAAGTCTCCACAGAGTACTAACGGGAGATTATCTGCTATTTCTGCCGAGACTCTAATGATGTCCTTCCACAGTTGAAAGCGCCGTCGCCGATCGTTATGACCATAGACTGCCCCTATTACTAACTGTAAACCACCTTTGTTTGTTAGCAATAAAACAATAAGTTGCTCAGAAGTAAATTTTACCTGGCTATTCCAAATCCGAGTGTCCCATATAGTCCATATGCGAGCCATCCCACTAATGTTCAGATTATGAACATCGGACCACTGGGATGGGGTCCTGCTATTGATCCTTCTCTCATCCTTGATCTTGCTTTCTAGAATAGTAGCAATCGAACATTTGTTTCTGCGAACCTCGGAAAGAATTTCCCTCCATCTACCTATAGAGTTTGCTCCTCGGACATTCCATGTGATGATTATCATTAATTAATTTAGGGAGTATCCCTTGGCCCTTCGCCTCTCTCCTGGGACGGGGGGGGGGGGGCTATTTGGTTGTCCTACTCTCTGCGTTGATCTCTATTCGTGGGGTTTGTCTGTGCGATCTCCGCCATCTGCCGAATCCAGTCTGGATTATCTCTGGTTAGCTCTGATGACCCCTCGGGGGCGTTACCTGTGTCCATACTCCTTTCTTTCTTCCCCGTGTGTTCCTAGATTTTGACTGTTCGGAGCAATCTTCTTCGCCGCTCTTTCCCTATTTCCTCTTCTTGGTCTGAGTTGAACAGACCCGGTTGGCCTCCCAACATTTGGTTGTTCGCCTCCTCTGCTGAGGCATTGCCATAGGGAATCAACGCCAGGGGATTAGCAGTGTTCAGAGAATTCGCCTCTGATTCACTCCGTTTGCCCAAGATTGATGCTGGAGCCACTATTATGCTATCTGGCATTACTTCCTCAATGTCTTCTTGTTCTCCCTATTTTTTCGCTATCAGCTCCTCCGAGGTTACTTCCATTTGATGAGAATCTCTCTGCTCCTCAGCGTTCTCCCTTTCTTCTCTCTGATCTGCACCTCCCTTATTCTTTTCCTGAGCATCCTTACATTGGACTAATGTGTGTCCAAAGCATTCGTACCCCGAACAAGATGGGGGCACCCATTCATATCCGACGTCCTGGGAGATTCACTCTCCGGAGGGGAGAACTATGTCTATCTTCCTTGGCAAGATATCCAATACCTTTATCTCCACGAAAATTCGGGCATAAGATAGACGCTGCCGTCTCGCCGTAGGAATATCAGTCCTAATTGGGGTCCCTACCATGCTAGCAATTTTCATGATCGAGGGAATACTCCATAGTTGAGGTGATAGCCACGGCAGGCGAATCCATATCGGGACAGACGTTAGCCTGTCTTTCTCAAAGTTAGTCTCCGGTCGTCACCATTTTAGAATAATCAGACACCCATCAAACGTCCATGGACCGCCTTCAAGGACCCGTGTCAGATCTTCCTCCAAGGAGAACTTAATAAAATAAAATCCGTTCTCTCTTGAGAATATTTCTATGTCTCCTTTCGGTCCACTCGCGGATCGCATACGCCCTTAAGTGCCCATAGAAGGGGCGATTCCCCATAACATATAGAACCAATGTATTCTTCCAGTATTCCCTGGTCTCCAGTATATCTTCATCAGTAATTTCTGCTACCTTGACTCCATTAATTATGGTTGGTTCAATATACTGTAGGTCGGTCTCTCCCTGTGTCGTTGTAGGCTTGCAGAGATCTGCCCAGAAAACTGGTTTAGGTTGTGCCCCTGCGTTTGGCATTGACTGCCGACGTTGGGTCGCCTTCGTGACCTGTTCCAACGATATGCTTCTTGTCTCCTTCCCCAGAGTAACTCTTGCCGCTTCCTTGGTCGACAGGACTTTGGGAGTCACTGTGTTGTTTTTTTCCTTTAGATACATCCTTCCCCGCTTCCATACGACCATGAAGGGGTACCTGACCTGTATTCCTTCCATCCCTCGCCTGAGTTTGATTTACTGCCGGTCGGTTTCCATAGCACGGCCATGTTGGTCTTCGCTCGAGATCCTGTCCTCCTCCCCGACCCCATGTCCTTATTCATCTTCGGTTTTTGTCGCCTGCGCCTTTCCAACGTGGTCCAACCCCCTGCTTCGTTGATTCTATCATCATCTCGTCGATCCTCACCTTCCCACCCTTCCGTCGTAAAATTTTCCGGCGAACTTCCATCTTGCCGCCGCAAATTTCGATGGATCCCTTGATCCGGAGGGGAATCGCCTCCGCTATTCATTAGGGTTTATATATATATATATATACACACACACGCCCTTCATAATGGCATTTTTGTGCCCAAAAAAATGGGCATTTCTGTTCTGAAAATGTAATTTTTCAAACTTTGTGCTGTGAGCGGAATATCATACAACTTCTTTGCTCTGAATGCAAATTTATATATTATTTATTACTTCGGACAAATATATTAAATGCTTAAAACTAGCATATCAGACTTGAAAGTATAAAAAGATGACATAAGAAGGAAAGAAGGAAAATAGAGGGTAATATACTTCAAAAAGAAAGATCCATAAGCAGGTTTGAAATGACTAGTAGAAAGTGGCAGACCTGTGAATACATAAGAAGTTGTTGAAGGCACAGGACCAGGAGCGGACGAAAATGATCATCCACATAAGGCTGTCCAGGAACTATACACAGAAAATATTTAGAGAGAAATGTGGAATCTACAACTGTAATAAATTAGATTTAAATGTAGCTCCATTAGCAATACTAGTAGTGCTCCCGTGCGATACACGAAATCTATATCTAATACTATTTTATTTTAAAAGTGTTTATAATATGTATGTATGATAGGATATGAAATTGAAACAAAAGTTGGTAACTATTTTTTTGGAAGATAAATAACAAAACTATCTTTCAATTTTTACACACAAGAAAAAAAATAGAATAAAAAAGATTAGATTAAACTTCAATAACGTAATCATCCTCAGGATTAACTACGTAATTCACAAATATAATTCTAATACGTATTGTTCTAAATGAACACTACAAAAAAAAGAGCTTTTGGGACGACACTATTAGATACGCTACTCTAAGAAGTCCTAAAAACTTAAAATTTGGGACATTTATCTATTTTGTAACAAAAAATAATATTATTTATGACAGATTCCTAAATGGATCATAATAATGTATCTTTTTTATGACTATGAATGTTTTTGGTCCAAAATAAACTTTTGGACCGTCCCAATAAAACTTGGCGGGAAAGAAAAATAATTGGCCGCCCGAATTTTGGTCCCAACCCATCTATTCTTTATTTTATATATTAATTTTTACATTGATCATAGTTGTTTGATGTGAACGATTCAATCTGAACCGTTAATAAATAAGTGTTATAGAGGTAAACACTTACCCAAATATTTATTTTCCACCCCCGACTCCCTGAGCCCTAAAATGTTCCCAAATATTCATTTCCCTCCCCTGAGCCCCCAAGCCCTAGAGATTTAGTTCTGTTCACCCTCTTCCTCTCCTCTCTTCCTCGATGGTGATTGGCGATGGAACCTCTCCCTCCTCTGCCCTTCGCAGGAACAATCCTCCCCCCCATCAGTCATCGGCACCATCCCGATGACCCCCGTCGGTCGCCACCACTCCACCAGGCTGAGTACCTGTCCCCTCCGTTGTAGTGGATGACCAACGTGTGTATGCTTTTCCTAGTCCTGTCCGTCGATTGCATCTTCCTCATGCTCGGCTACGTCTGGATCAAGGTGAGGAGAGTCGGGCTGTATTTTTGAATTTTCCTCCCAATTCCTATACCATGAATCTCTCATACAATTTACCTCAGTTATTCTATGAATAAGTAATAGTGTTATTTATTTCATATATGTGCTTCGTAGAGTTAATGTGTATCAACTACTTGGTTGGTTATTGTTATTATGTAATAATTCTCCTTTAATCCCTGTAGTTGTGGGGGTAGATTATTTCTATAGATTATACACAGAGTAGGAGAGTTAGCTAACATGCATGGTTTGAAACTTCATATTGCTGGAGCTCGCATCTTGAACGCTTCTGTCGTAAGTAACCAATATTATCTTAAGCTATGGGTAATTCTCTACTTTTGTAAGTCTTGATTATGTCCAAATTCTTTCTTTTCGTCTCTTACTGATTTTATATCCTTCTATTATTTCCTCATTGGAAACTCTCATACACCCATTGCAATTACTTCTCAGTCGTCAACATTTTATACATTGCTTAGTCTTAAAAAGGAAATAAAATTTATAAATTGCAATAGATTTCAAATAGGAAAAATAAAAAGGGTGAATCAGGGTAACATAATGTCACGCCCCGATCCCGCTAGGTTCGTCCGTCTTGCCTGGATCCCTGCGGGATCGATCGTCCTCGTTAAGGCGTGATGTCGTGCAAGCCTAAGTTGCGCTTGCACAAGGCCATGTACCTGCACAAAACAACTAGTCAAGCAAAACACACGCACGCACCGATTAGTTAAGCAAAACACATGCACGCACCCATTCATTGCAGGAAACCAAATATTTGGACACAGAGATTTGAAATGGAAATAATTTCTTTTATTCATAAACTTGATAGGAATACAAGTACAAAGCTTTGCAAACTCAGAGTGCCTTATATTTTGGCTACATGATTCTCTTTGAAACTCTCTTTTGAAAATAGTCGCAATGCCCATACATCATATCCCTCTATTACATGCTGGAAATAAAAGACACCTTCAGAAGGAAAAGAAACTTGAAACTTGACTGGAAAGAAAATGAAGCTTCGAGGCAGTCAGCAGCTCTACTGGGCTAGACGAGCTTTAGTGCCTCCTTGAAATCCCCCTGTCTCCTTTGCTTTCTGAAAAGGATGCCCACAACGTGGGTCAGCACACATCATGTACTGGCGAGCGGCTCTTCGCCGAAACTCACAAATATCTGCACTAATTCAACATGTGAAGCTACATATTTACTAGTGCTCTTTCTACTTGTCTAGGTTCTTTTAACAATTCATAAGAAACATGACAGCAGAAATATTCATAACCAACTTACCCATCGTCGACAGTCATCCCTGCACAAAAACAGGTTAGCACAATTTGCATATATGTAAAGCATACTCATGTTCCGTCCCTGCATGTTAGGCTAGCAATAAATCCTGTCTATATGCATGAACCTAACTATTGTGGTCCATGGGTATTCCCATTACTAGCAATCGGAACTTCCTGCCCAACTACTAATAGACTGACACCCCTCTTATTGCGGGGACTTCTAGCCCCAGGTGTCATGTTCTCTCATAGGCCGATCGACTCCAGGTGCCCCCAGAATCGATCGAGAGATTACCACCTTGTGCACAAGTTGTCTAGACCAATGTGAATGCAGCTATCAGATAATTCTACTATGCACGAGCCTAGCAACTTGTAAACATTTCCATTCTCTTCTTCTTCTTGCACGGTCAAGCCATGATTTCCATGTCGAGCTATCTCTTTTAGGCAATTCATAAGAGCATACAGTTCATATTGAAGCAAGCAAGCGACAGTTCCATTTTACATGTGATTCATTCGTTTATCTCTCTTATTTTGTTATTGAGGTATCGTTGATCACAGGGACAAGGCAACATAGTGGACTAGAGATCAATTTTTATTAGGGCGCACGAATAAATGTAAGCCCGGTTAAAGCAACTCACCGAGATGAATCTTAGTTGAGAGAAGGAGGGACTTCACGTGCCGTTCATGAACAATTCACGCGGCCTACATTGGCACCAACAGTTGATTAGCATACTTCGTCTCTTTCTCTCAAGATTCGGAATGAATGCGAAATGCGATGAAAGCGAACAATGAAAACCAATCATCGAAAACCAACACGAAAACGCATTCATCAAAACTAAGCAGCGAAAGAAAACATCCAACAAAACTCTTGGATTCATTTCAATAGAAGCCAATCCATCAATTGGAAAGGTTCATTGCATTTCATCCGTGATCAATCGATACCGGCAAAGGTTTCACCCAGATACATCAGTACGAGACTGAGTCAGCAAGCCGTGGGTATTACATAGTGGACTGCGAGGAGCGGGGCACTACATATAACTACTCAGACTCATGGATATTATCAACATTAATTTGAATTGGTTTTATCAAAACAAGAACGACGACTTATTTTGAACCATTTTTCTGAATTCCTTCATCTAATATCATATGTTAGGCGCTTGGAGTTCCTATTCACTGGCTTATACAAGCTGTTGATTCAGTTTTGGTATATTTCTTGCTCTTTTCTTTTCTCTGTATTTTTATTATTGTTTTAGTCATTTGCTAATCAATTATAATTTTATGCAGTTAATAACCTGAAGAATCCTCTCCCTTCACTCTTGTACTTGGTGATTTTAACTTTTTATGGTTTGGTAATCGACTATAATTTAATGCAATTAATAACCAGAATAATCACCTCTCTTTACTCCATGTTATTGTTCGGTCAAAAGATTTCATTGACAAGGTAGGTACATGCGAGCATGACACATTGCACACACAAGCATGGATTATATTTCTTTATCGTTTATGTTCAAGCCTTCAAGGAAATACCAGAGCATCTTCAGTGCATATATTTGCTGGATCAGTTGTAATCTTGCTATGTTTTATCATATAAGCAAAAGGCGGTTCTTATTTTATAAATTTAAATATTTAGTATCATTAATATTGATCTTATTTATATAGATGGGCTGAATCAGATCAAACAACTAAATATTGATTCAACTTTAGTGGAGACCAATATGGTTAGTATCACCTACAAAGCATTTAACCTCTTGGAAATTTGTGTCCTAAATCATCTGTAGGTTTCTTTGTAGAGTATATGCATAAGTTTCATGATGATAGCTATCTCCCTTCTTCTTTTTTGGTGTAAACATGTATTCTTCAATATTGTAGATACATCTTTTATCACCTGAAAATCTCCTTGAACTCTTGGAAAACCAGGGTGTACTTGCAATGCCTACAAGCTCAACCAGGTATATCATGTCATGTTTATGCTTTGGAGATTATCAGCATCCAAAGACTTAGTCAATCATCAGATACTTCTACAGGTCTACGGCTTAAATCAGTGAAGTGCCTACAACCTCACTAGTTGGTTCCTTTATTTCCAATAATACAATTCAAATATTTTAAATATTTGTATTTATTAAGTGCCTACAATCTCACTAGGTAATGGTTCCTTTAATTGTCAATTTTGTTTCGAACCTTCCTTCTTGTCCATAGCTAACCCCATTTCTGATGGAATAAATCTTGGATGATCAAGATAGTGATGATTAAAGGAATCAGAGCAGCCATGTAGGTGCACTTGAATGATTTAAGATTGCCATGCTATTATATATGTATTATTATGTTATATCATTCAAAAAAGATCATTTTCTAGGGATGTGTTGTTTCCTGGAAGATCCGTAGGATTTTAGGTTCTACTAAAAACCTTAGTGTTATGTTATCTACTAAACGGTGCCATCTCCGGTTGGAAAACTATTTGACGCTTGATAAGATGTCTAAACCACACCTATAGTTGTTTAACTCTAATTGGTTTAATAGATTGTTAACGTATTTAGAAAAATATAAATTTTGATGTTATTGTTTATTTTCTTTTAAATATCAAAATTTACTGTACCTTGTATGCTCAATGTTGTTTTCTTATCAACTTTCTCATTATCAGTAAGTTAGAGCTTCAATGGTATAACCATCAAAACTTTTATGATTGTCGAAGAAACTATTGTTTTTAGTTATCGTTAATTGTGAGATCTCCATTTTGGCACCTTCAGGACAACATTACACAATTTTTTGTACTACAAATGTAAATATGCTTTTTGATCAATGAGTTCTCCATTTTGGCACCTTCAGGACAACATTACTGTAAGCCCCCTAAAATTCTGGAATTTATTTTGAATTTTCAAAATTTATTTATTATTTTTCTCTCTATTCCCTCTCACTAAATATCTATCTCTACATATAATATCTCTCACTCTCCCCCACACCATACAGCTAACCCCACCCCCTAGCAGCCGACCTACTTTCCCCCCCCCTCTCTTTCTCTCTAATATCTCTCTCTCTCTCTTATATATATATACATACATAATATTATTTATATAATCTCTTCTCTCTCTTCACTTATACACACACAAACTCTCTTAATATTCACTCACAGCCACTCCTTCTCCATTCTTCACCATTACCATTGTTACTCCACACCAGCTCCTCCAGGCCGAACTCCTCCTCCTCCTTCTTCACTTCAAACCATCACCATCTCATTCTCCTCCTCCCCGAGCTCCACTTCACCTCTCCTCCTCCACCACCGAACACTACCATCACCATCGCCGCACCTTCAACACCAACACCATCTCCGCCGCCGTCAGACCACCGCAGGGCCGCCGCCGCGCCGCGCCACCGCGCCCTGGTCGTGCGCACACCACGCACGATGCAACAGCTGTGCCAGCAGCAACAACAAACAGTGCAACAGCAGCGGCAGCAACATGCCGCACGGGCGCACAGCGGCCACGGCACCGCCGCGGCCGTCGTCGTCGCCGGCGAGCCCCGGGTGTACGTGGGCCGGGCACACCCTTCCGTGGCGGCCACCGTCCTCCGGGACGCGCCGTCTAGGCGATTCGTGCATTTCGCACAAATCCCGTCGGCGCGAGCTCGGAAACAAACTCAGAACCGCATCTCGAACCTGCGACTTCGTGCGGATTTTTGGACAATCCGACCGTTGGATCGGCAATTTCTTCACTCGTTACAATCTAGGTATTCCTCTTCACCTCTGTCAAATTTCACCCGTTAATTTCGTCGTTTGATACATCAAACCGGCCAAGTTGACGTTTTAATTTGTACTATTTTTGGACAGTTTTGTGATGCCAACTTCGCGGGTTCGTATCTTCGCCGTATCAGCTTCATTTTGTGCGCTACCAGTTCTGTGCACAGCTGGGTATAACTTCCTGCCCCCTTTAGATTTCATTTTTTAGTTTGAGGCTTGTTGGTCGGTCGAATTCGACGCCAAAGTTGGTCGTTCGAATTCTTAATGTTGCACTGTAAATTCTATTTTTGAACCCGGGACTCCGGATTCAATTTCTGACACCACCGGTAGACTCATGACGTCGTTCTGCATGTTTCATATAAAGTTTGCTTGATTTGAGAGAACGTGGGCCCTGGCACGCATTTGGTGCAAAGTGGATCCCACTTTTTGGGTCAACGGATCATTTGAGTTCGGCTCATCGGAATCCAACTCCGGATATACCGTTGAGTTCGTATCGTCATTCTGGACTCGTTGACATATAATTTGCTGAGTTTTGAGGACATTAGCTCCGACACGCTTTTTTGTGCAAATCGGTTTCCAATGTCCTGGTCAACGGACCAATTGAGATGGGTCAACGGAATCCAATTCTGGATATACCGTTGGGTTCGTATCGTCATTCTGGATTCGTAGACACATAATTTGTTAGGTTTTGTGTACTTTTATTTTGGCACGTTTTTCGGTGCAAAGTGTGTCCAACGGCGGACATCATTTTGGCCCGAAATTACCGTTTTGCCCCTGTGTCCAAATTGAACTTTGGACAGGCTATCATAGCTGATTTGACCATTCTAGACATGTTGGTGATGGTTGTTTCACCATCGACAACATCTTAGGTTTTTACCCTATTATTATAATCTTTCTCCTTTTGTGGTATTTTGAGTTCCATCGATTCCGGTGATTTCACAATCACTGAAATTGATGTGTTGACCTTGTAGATGTTTATAGAGACTAGCCTTGACCCTGTTTGACCATGGTTGACTGCTTTGTCTAAACGTCGAAGTAGAGTCAACATTTGACCTAGTTTAACCTAGAGTTGACCATAGTTGACCAGTTGATCAAAAGTCAACTGAAGTCAAACCATTAACCCAATTTGACCTAGTTTGACTTGATTTGACTTCTTGTGACCTAGTTTGACCTAGTGTGATCAGTGTGACCTAGTTTGACTTCGTTGACTGAGTCTGACCTAGATTTCGTAGCTTATACTATAGAATCAAGCCTAACACTGTTGAACCTAATTAGTTTATATATATCTTATCTTTAGGTCTGTGGCATCACTCTGAGCATCGACCCCATTTGACAGCTCAGGGACCGCAGGCGAGTACATCCACTGATAGTTTTCATTGTCTTGATATCTGCTATATCCGATCAGTTGTAGTGTCTTACTTGATTCCAGACACGATACTTCACGGACTAGTATAGGTCGGATCCTGTCATGAGATGTTGTTTCCGGATTACTTGGTATATTGGTACATGACTCGACTTGTTACTTGTACTTGTATAGATATGGACTTGGGGGGGCTGCACCTGCTTTTGAATCCCGTGTCATGATGGTTATGTCCAGATCCTTTATACTATTCGGGGATGGGGAGTTATTAGTGGTTGTGTGATCAAATTCCCATATTGTTCTACTGTATACATTGTTCATAGTTATACCCTCGCCTCACGACGGGTAAAGCCTTACCCTACATCGTTCATAGCTTTCCATGGTGACCGGCCTTACCGTTCTATTGTACACATTGTTGTAGCCGGTCGGATGGAAAGCCTGATCATGTTTCCCAAGCCGATCACATAACGCTCTAATAATTCAAATCACATTTTATATTTACTTTATCATATCATATATCCTGTTCTGCTCTACATTCAGTACTTTCTCACCCATGATATTTAGATTACTCACATGTACTACATGCTATTATATTGTACCTTGATTGGAGACTAAGCTCTGTTCGGGAGAAGAGTTATAACCCCGGTCCTTGTTTGGTTTAAGGGTTGTAACTCAGCTTCCGAACGGTTCCCAAGTCTTCATATATCTTTGTCTTGTAGTTCATTATACTGTCTCTTATAGAATTTGTCAATTCACATGGAACTGCTGTTAGTATTTGTACTTGCTCATTTTCTTGACAGGATACCGTTGATAATATTTTAGGAGTTGTTATACCATTAGTGGACTTCATGATGTTGCTAGCTGGGGTGGATCTATTATTCTATGTGAGTTGCCTGGGAGTTATCCTTAGTTAGTCTTGTTGTTCCTTCTTTATTTTCCTGTCTTATTTTCCTTCTAGTAGTTTCTAGTTGTTCTTGTGCTTTAGTTATCTTCTTGTCTTATCATCCCTAGCTGTTGTGATGTGACTAGAGTATATTTGTAGTTATAGACCTTCTAGACGTAGTGTATATTATTGGGTACTAGACAGCGTTCTACCGCCGATACTGCGACGTAGGCTGGGCGTCGTCTACGTATTCGTACCCGTATATCCGGGTGCGGGTCGTGACACATTTTTAGTGGTGGCCCATGCAGGTCAGTCTTTGCAATTAATGCGAAGTCGTGGTAGTACTTGAGCTTTTCTGTACTACTGCGAGCCTGTCCTAGGATTAAGGTTGAGTCATGGAATATTTTAGAAATTTGGTACTCAGTCACATATTAGGAACTCTTGGTAGATTCCAGGGATGACCCCTGGGAATCTTATTTCGAACTTTTCGAAACTTTTCCCATTTGTTCTTGTCCGTCCTGATTTCTGAAACATCTGTCCGTTAACAGCTTTTTTCTTCTTGGAATGAGTTGGTGGACCCCAAAGGGAAGGTATAAGTTGGACTTATATATCTTCTAGGTTGAGACGAGAATAAGATTTGCCAGTCTATCAGGTTGAGATTGTTTTAGATTATATTCCAATGATTTCCTTTTATCTTGACCTAGATAGTACCTTTGGGACTTCTCCTGAGAACTTTTCCTAAACCCTATCTCGGAATCGTTTTCGCTACTTTCCATATACTTATCCTTGATCGTTGTTGAAAATTTTGAATGATGTTTGTTGTTGATTTTGATTTTGATTTTGTTTGAAGATAGTTTTTAAGAATTGAGTTAAGATATCCTGATAAACATATTGATGAGGGCGATGGAAACGATAAATGTCTACTTTATTTATGGAGTTTAGAATTTATCGCAGTCATATTAGCTAGCTGACAAGGGCATGGAGCCTGATTTTGGATATACTATCCTGGTTATGGCATTTAGATTCTTACAGCCATACGGTTGGCGTGGTAAGGAATCTAGATGACATAATTTAGGATGTATACCTTAGTTATGGACTCTAGTTTATTGAGCTATGCTTACTGGCGTGGCAAAAATTCTGGCAACATGATCGGATAGACGTGTATGGTTATCAGATCTTATCTTAAATTGATTCACTTGTTTTAACCTATTGGGCAAGAGCAGAGTTATACTATTACTTTGTTTTTCCATCTTCTCTTCCTCATCGCATGATGATTTCTTCATCTTACCCTTACTTCCTCCGTCTTGATCAATTATGTCTTGATTCCACCAATTACTTATCTCGTATCTACTCTGTCAGCCATACTTTGAAAACCTTAAAAATTTTAGAATTTTTATATCTTTTATCTTGGGAGAAATCGAGGAAGTATCGTAATCATCCGTCTCGGAGTAGACATTGTGGGTAGCAGTCTAAGCAGAGCGAGATGATTACCCCGGCTTCCTCCTACGATCCCATATTCTGGTTTCTATGATAACAGAAGCAATTCAATTCTACATCCTTGATTTGTTTATTATATTTGATATCGCGAGATTGATCCTCTCTGATTGACCAATCGATTCTGGTTGTCTAGTTTATCGTGCCAAAGAGTCTTGATTGTTGATTAAACTTAAATGGTTTCGAATTCCATTGTGATATGATTTTCTTCTTAGATGCTCGTGTCCAGACTTCGTTGATTTTGTTCTCCATCTTGTCCAAATTGTGATTTACCCAAAACTTGATCAATCTAAATCGTGCTGAGACTAAATTATTTACTTTTCGTAATTGGACAATGCTATCATAACTCGTGCTTTAAACTTTCGATTTAATTCTGGCAAATGACTAAATTCTATTCCAAACATGATTTGGCTTCATACTATCCTTGATTATGCCGGAGTCTCATGTTGGTCATGCCTAAACCGTTATACTTTTGACCAAGGTTGAGCTGACCGTATCTATGATCGTATTGAGATTCAATTTTGAGCATGTTTGGATTTTGAAATAAGTGCCTATACTCCTTTCGACCTTGATTTGATTTTCTGATTGTATTTGAAATTTTCTTGTGCTTAATCATGCCTATCTCAAATCCTAAATCAAATTTCAGTAAGCTGAAATCCTATTATCAATATTTTTTGATTGTAACCAGATGAAGCTCAAGTTTTGATTTTGTTGTCATACCTCTATCGTGCCAAGTGATCTTAGACTATTTCCAATTTTATTCACGCTCGAACTTGGAGCGTATTCCATGATTTTATTAATCATACTCTTCAATCTTGATCAGGTCTATAAGACCTTGACTTCGATTTTGTTGTGTCTAAAACTCCAGCTCAATCATGCCAAGCCTTGTTTTGGTCATGATTCTCTCATCTTGATCAAGCCTGTGTGACTTTCAGGCTGATTATCCGTTAACCCGAGTGCTACACGTCACCTCGTACATGGACTTCATCTATAACTTTCGTTCTCCTAAGTCATTTCTGAATCGTGTCCCAATGACTTAACTTATCTATAATCGTGCCTATATGATTCTTTTCATATTTTGATTCTATCGTGCGAAAATTTTTCATCGTGCCTGAATAATTGTGAATTGATTTTCTTAATCGTGCAAACTTGTCATTCTATGATCGTGCCTAAGTTTTTGCCTAAAACTTTCTATCTTGTTTTACCCCTACTACAACCTTAATTTCGAGGACGAAATTTCTATAAGGTGGGTAGGATGACCCCTAAAATTCTGGAATTTATTTTTGAATTTTCAAAATTTATTTATTATTTTTCTCTCTATTCCCTCTCACTAAATATCTATCTCTACATATATAATATCTCTCACTCTCTCCCACACCATACAGCTAACCCCCCTAGCAGCCGACCTACTTTCCCCCCTCTATTTCTCTCTTAATATCTCTCTCTCTCTTATATAATATATACATACATATTATTATTTATATAATCTCTCTCCCTCTCTCTCTTCACTTATACACACACACACACACAACTCTCTTAATATTCACTCACAGCCACTCCTTCTCCATTCTTCACCATCACCATTGTTACTCCACACTAGCTCCAGGCCGAACTCCTCCTCTCCTCCTTCTTCACTTCAAACCATCACCATCCTCTCATTCTCCTCCTCCCTGAGCTCCACTTCACCTCCTCTTCCTCCACCACCGAACACCACTACCATCACCACCGCCGCACCTTCAACACCAACACCATCTCCGCCGCCGTCAGACCACCGTAGGGCTGCCGCCGCGCCGTGCCACCGTCGCCCTGGCCGTGCGCACACCATGTGCGCTGCAACAGCTGCGCCAGCAGCAGCAACAAACAGTACAACAGCAGCGGCAGCAACATGCCGCGCGCGCGCACAGCGGCCACGGCACCGCCGCGGCCGTCGTCGTCGCCGGCGAGCCCCCCGGGCTGCGCGTGGGCCGGGCGCACCCTCCCGTGGCGGCCACCGTCCTCTGGGACGTGCCGTATAGGCGATTCGTGCATTTCGCACAAAATCCCGTCGGCGCGAGCTCGGAAACGAACTCAGAACCGCATCTCGAACCAGCGACTTCGTGCAGATTTTCTGGACAATCCGACCGTTGGATCGGCGATTTCTTTACTACGTTACAATCTAGGTATATCCCTCTTCACCTCTGTCAAATTTCACCCGTTAATTTCGTCGTTTGATACATCAAAACCGGCCACCAAGTTGACGTTTTAATTTGTACTGTTTTTGGACAGTTTTGTGACGCCAACTTCGCGGGTTCGTATCTTCGTCGTATCAGCTCCGTTTGACACGCTACCAGTTCCTGTGCACAGCTGGTATAACCCTCTTCCTGCCCCTTTAGATTTCATTTTAGTTTGAGCTTGTTAGGTTGGTCGAATTCGACGCCAAAGTTGGCCGTTCGAATTCTTAATGTTGCACTTGTAAAATTCTATTTTTGAACCCGGGACTCCGGATTCAATTTCTGACACCACCGGTAGAATCGTGGCGTCGTTCTGGCATGTTTTCATATAAAGTTTGCTTGATTTGGAGAACGTGGGCCCTGACACGCATTTTGGTGCAAAGCGGGTCCCACTTTCTGGGTCAACGGGTCATTTTGAGTTCGGCTCATCGGAATCCAACTCCGGATATACCGTTGAGTTTGTATCGTCATTCTGGACTCGTTGACATATAATTTGCTGAGTTTTGAGGACATTAGCTCCGACACGCTTTTCGTGCAAATCGGTTTCCAATGTCCTGGTCAACGGACCAATTTGAGATCGGGTCAACGGAATCCAATTCTGGATAAACCGTTGGGTTCGTATCGTCATTCTGGATTCGTGGACACATAATTTGTTCGGTTTTGTGCACTTTTATTTCGGCACATTTTTTGGTGCAAAGTGTATCCAACGGCGGACATCATTTTGGCCCGAAATTACCGTTTTGCCCCTGTGTCCAAATTAGACTTTTGGACAGGCTATCCTAGCTGATTTGACCATTCTAGACACGTTGGTGATGGTTGTTTCACCATCCGACAACATCTGTAGGTTTTCACCCTATTATTATAATCTTTCTTCTTTTGTGGTATTTTGAGTTCCATCGATTCCGGTGATTTCACAATCACTGAAATTGATGTGTTGACCTTGTAGATAACTAGCCTTGACCCTGTTTGACCATGGTTGACTGCTTTGACTAAACGTCGAAGTAGAGTCAACATTTGACCTAGTTTAACCTAGAGTTGACCATAGTTGACCAGTTGACCAAAAGTCAACTGTAAGTCAACCATTGACCCAATTTGACCTAGTTTGACTTGGTTTGACTTCTTGTGACCTAGTTTGACCTAGTGTGACTCAGTGTGACCTAGTTTGACTTCGTTGACTGAGTCTGACCTAGATTGCGTAGCTTATACTATAGAATCAAGCCTAACACTGTTGAACCCTAATTAGTTTATATATATCTTATCTTTAGGTCTGTGGCATCACTCTGAGCATCGACCCCATTTGACAGCTCAGGACCGCAGGCGAGTACATCCACTGATAGTTTTCATTGTCTTGATATCTGCTATATCCGATTCAGTTGTAGTATCTTACTTGATTCCAGACACGATACTTCACGGACTAGTATATGTTGGATCCTATCATGAGATGTTGTTCCCGGTTTACTTGGTATATTGGTACATGACTCGACTTGTTACTTGTACTTGTATAGACATGGACTTGGGAGTGGGCTGATCACCTGCTTTTGAATCCCGTGTCATGACGTGTTATGTCCGGATCCTTTATACTATTCGGGGATGGGAGTTATTAGTGGTTGTGTGATCAAATTCCCACATTGTTCTACTGTATACATTGTTCATAGCTATACCCTCGCCTCACGACGGGCAAAGCCTTACCCTACATCGTTCATAGCTTTCCATGGTGACCGGCCTTACCGTTCTATTGTACACATTGTTCATAGCCGGTCGGATGGAAAGCCTGATCATATTTTTCAAGCCGATCACATAACGCTCTAATAATTCAAATCACATTTTAATTTACTTTATCTTATCATTATCCTGTTCTGCTCTACATTCAGTACTTTCTCACCATGCTATGATATTCAGATTACTTACATGTTCTACATGCCATGATATTGTACCTTGATTGGAGACTAAGCTCTGTTCTGGAGAAGAGTTATAACCCCGGTCCTTGTTTGGTTTAAGGGTTGTAACTCAGCTTCTGAACGGTTTCCAAGTCTTCATATATCTTTGTCTTGTAGTTCATTATACTGTCTCTTATAGAATTTATCAATTCACATGGAACTGCTGTTAGTGTTTGTACTTGCTCATTTCTTGACAGGATACCGTTGATAATATTTTAGGAGTTGTTATACCATTAGTGGACTTCATGATGTTGCTAGCTGGGGTGGATCTCACTATTATTCTATGTGAGTTGCCTGGGAGTTATTCTTAGTTAGTCTTGTTGTTCCTTCTTTATTTTCCTGTCTTATATTTCCTTCTAGTAGTTTCTAGTTGTTCTTGTGCTTTAGTTATCTTTCTTGTCTTATCATCCCTAGCTGTTGTGATGTGACTAGAGTATATTTGTAGTTATAGGCCTTCTAGACGTAGTGTATATTATTGGGTACTAGACAGCGTTCTACCGCCGATACTGCGGCGTAGGCTGGGCGTCTTCTACGTATTCGTACCCGTATATCCGGGTGCGGATCGTGACAATTACACAATTTTTGTAACTAAGAATGATAAAATCGAACAATAGCAATTACTAAGGAGATGCCACCCTGCTCATCCATTTATAAGAAGCTGTCCTTGAAAAATGTCGGAAAGCACTATATTTTAATCTATTGACTGTTAAAAGCTTCAATTGCCACTGTAGCTTTCAGGAATTCAGGAATTCTGATAACTGGCAACTCCCTAATGCATCTTCATATAGAAGTATCTTTAAACATTTGCAAGTTTTGTTTGCATGCAACGTTTTCCATACTTTTTGCTAAGAAACTTGATTTTCGAATTGTATATATAAACTTTTGATATCTTTTCTTTGCAGACTTTCAGACAACATCCAGGAAAAGAAATCCTCGATGTCAAGCCAAATCAATTTCCATCAGGTGTGAACAGGGTGCAAAGCAGAGTAAGGAATTGGATGTTTGGTTGGGTTGCTTTGCTATGGTTGGGTTTGCAACGGCAATTACTGTTGAAGTAGCAGCAGGGAAGGGACTCCTGGAGGTATGTCGTGCCCTCTTTAAAAGATCCTATATGCAACATTATCGTAAAGGTTCGGAGTTATAATCACATTTAAGCAATTGGAGTCCCACATCGTGATAATGATATAGAAATACATTTAGTTGTCATAGTCACTATTCATGTATGCCTGATGGTATGTTTTTGCAACTTTGCCAAGTAATACATTGTTTCCCTCTGCAATCTCTAGAAGCTGGCGCAAAATTTAGTTATCCTCAAATCGAGGGGTATGATGTAGTTTCATATAGGACTTGGTTCTCACTTCTCATGTATAAGTATAATCATAATTTTAACTTCCATGCAAGGATTGTCACAAACTTTATGATGATTGTAGGATGTTGATGGAAAAAGTGTGGTACCAATTGTAGGTTTCATGTGTAGCATTATAAGGGATAGGAAGCACATGTCTGATTGATAGTTGCAAATGTATAAGAACACAGCTCTATACAGTTAAAGAATCTTATGATCATCGAATCTACATACTAATATACAGTTATTTGAAGACTCATGCCTCTTCGAATGAGGTTATATTGATACCACTAAGGATTTCTACTCTCACCTTGGGCTCTACAGCCACCACAAGGTCGATGAATATTTACCGTGTATTCATTATCGTATTGCTTATGCATGTATATGCTAGTCATCTTATTCCGGCAGTTTTAGTTTAGATGTGTTATTTTCTCGATCCCAAACCCTATGCTATTCGTATTGGTGATATTATTGAAAATATCAGGGCTACTATTTGTATTGTGTCAAACAGTTGAGAGTAACAGTATCTGAGAATTATTGCTTACATTTGTTGGTGGCTTTGCTAAGACCATACACTATATGTGCTGAAAAGTTTTTGTTCGTTCTGCAGAATTTTGGGTTTGTTACTCTAATATCAACATTAGCACTGGTTGTTGAAGTCCTAGTTGGAGTTATAACATCACTTTGAATTATAACTTGGTTTTTTCTTTTGTTACTATGTTTTTCTTCTTTATAACATCACTTTGAATTATAACTTTGAATGGGCGGAAATTATAACATCACTTTTTTTTGCAGGTCCTTCAAATGAGTTTTGCTGATTTTACAAAAGATGGGAGATGCCACTTATTAACGGAAAATCATTTTGGGATCATTTTGAGTTCGTTTTGGTAGATAATGCTTAATGATGTAAAAGTTTTAGACTTTGTTTTGTAAATGATGGAGATAACACTTGATTCTCCAATTTTGAGTTCATTTTGTGAATCGGGAGGACATCTAAATGATATGGCATGTAATGATGTGATATGGCCTGTAAACAATGTTCATTTTGTAAGACGCTGTGTGATATGGCCTTATATATGTATTTTGAGTGTATTTTTGTATGCACAACATGGAATCGGTAATTCTATGAGAACTGGAACAACTGTTATAATTTTTGTTTTTGAGTGTGTTTTGTATGCATAGCAGGAATAATTCCATGAGAACTGAAACAACTGTTATAATTTTTGAGTATATGTTTTGTATGCACATCAGAGAATTAGAATTGGAATGACTGTTATAAATTTTTGGGACGGATATGTTGTTCTGTACTAAAAGTGAACTATACTCTTTTAGGACATTTGCCTAAATTATTATGACGGACACTATCCGTTACAAATACCTAATTTTTGGGGACATACAAACCGTCAAACAAAAATAAAGTTTCACAATCTTTTGAGACAGTTAATTTTTCTGTCCTTTCAGTATTTAGGACGGCAAAATCCGTCCCTTAAGCTTTTGCCACGCCACCCTAATAGCACCGTTTGAATCCGTCCAAACTGTCGTCCCAAATAATTTTAGGACGGTAAAAGCCCTTTTTAGAACGATTTTTGTTGTCCAAAGTTACTTTTTTTGTAGTGGAAACTAATGATAAAATATTGGTTATGTGAAATATCGTACCCAGTTACCTATGAGACGCACAACCAAACCTTCAAATTCCAGAAGGTTTTTGAAGGACTCACATCACGAATAGAGAGAAAAGAAAATGAAGCCATAGGAAATTTTGTGGGCAAGTTACAATTTGTACATTCATACATGCTTTCACTATTTATAGACAAAAAAGAGAAGCTTAATAACAGCCTTAATTGGGAACCCAACCGCAGCCTTATTGGAACCCAATGGGAAACCCAGCAAATGCACATTCTTTAGTACTAAAATTAATAACTAATGATTGAATGAATCTGCAAATGAATGGAAGTAGAATAGTTTGAGGCACTATTTTAAT